>JARHVA010007107.1:220000-330000 GCA_037957365.1 Torreya grandis | reverse complement strand
GTCCTAATTGGCTAGTAGGTTTGTGAAGGAAGTATGTTGTAGAGGATGAACTAGGTGCTTAAAATTTTTATTATTAAGGGGTAATATAAGAGTGATCTAGATATGAAGTTTCAGGTCTTAAATGTGTGTCTAACAAAATTTATGGGCTCTATAAATTCTAGGTAGGGCTACAAGGAGACTAGACAAGCCTAGTGTGAATAAATGTGTTTTTTTCATTTCTCAAAAAGAGAAAAGCATGAATGTTTTAAGGTGAGGTATCAAGTTTTTTTATAACATGTTTCTTGATTTTTGAGTGTTATGATTCTCTATTTGTGGTCCTGAAAGTGTCTTGAGAGAGAAGGCTAGTAAGTCTTTGTGGTAGTTCTTCATGGTGTGTGGAGATCTAAAGATGCTCAAAAGGTGAAATGGATCAAAAATATAAGGGGATTCCCCCTCAAATGTCTCATGGTAATTTCCATCATATTTTAGTGTTTTGTGTGATCTTTATTCATTTTTTGTTATGCTTGGTTGTAGAGAGTGTTGGCATGGAACAAGAGGATGGTTGTCAAGGCAAGAAGAGATAGGATCAAGGTAAGGGTGAGTTTGTATCAAATTTTTAATATTGTATTTTCCTAGTTGATAGTATTTATATGTCATTATGATCATTTGGTGCCTAATTTGTTATGATTTCAAAGGGGGAGAATGTTCCTATTGTGGGAGTACTTGAAGAGAGAGAAGGTGAGCTATACATTGCTATATATGATGTTTATTGACATCAATGACAAAGGTGGAGATTTTTGTATATTTATCAATGATGTAATTATGATTTCATGGAGGTATCCTTATAATTTTATGAAGTGATTAGATATCCTAAGTAATAATGACAAACTGTGCAATGTGCTTGTCCTAGTGTGCTTGAAGTTGGCTTAGTTGATATTTAGTTTTGGCATGATTAGAGATATTCAAGGATGCATATGATGATTGAATAATGTGAAATAGGTCCTTAATATGTTATCTATACTTTGAAATTTTATGTGAATATGTGGAATTCATTTGATAGTCCATAGTTTTCATCTAGATAGTTTGGGTCTAGTGGTAGAAAATTTGAGTAGGAAGTTTGATGATGTCACCATTGCCACATGAGAATGAGTCAAGGGGAGTTGATCATATGGTTTTGATCACATTATTCCATAGTTGATATTAAATAAATATCAAGTCATGCATCTAAGTGTGGTCAAATATATGAGGGTGAAAAGTTGGCTTCTTAACCAAAATTCATTTTTTTCCCATACTTAGCAAAATTTGCAAAGTGGCAAGAAGAGCCAAGTAAGAATTTTGATGGAGGTATATATCACACATGTGGACATATTAGGAAAATTCAATCATATGGGTGTGTTAATTTTTATGACTAGTTTATTTGTGCTAAATTTTATATAATGTGATGTAACACATCAAAAGATATCTATATACAAAGTTAGGCTCTTAGGCAGTTTGACTATATTTTCCCATACATAGCCAGTTTTGTAATCTGGCAAGAAGAGCCGAGTGATAATTTTGATGATGTTATATCTTGAAAATTTTATTGTGTCAATAGAAACTAATCATATGAGTTTGTTCAATTTTGTGCATAGTTGATTTACACTAAATTTTATATCATGTGCTAAAGTGCAACAAAAGTTATGAAGGAAAAAATTTAGTCTCCCAGATAGTAATCTAAACATAGTTGGCTCTATGAAAAAATATTTTGAGAAAGAATTTTATTGGTATTATATCTCACAAGTGAAAATGTTTTAGGATTAGTGTGTCACATGGTTGGATTCTCCTATGTGAAGAGATCATCCATTCCAAATTTGAGATCATGCATCGAAGTGAAGAAGAAGTTATTAAGGTTACAAAATGGATACATAAGCATATTGAAAGGGTCCCCATAGTAAATTTTGAAATATTTAAAACTTGAGCAAGGTCAACAATGTGTGTTGCTTCAAGAAGTCAAGAAGTAGTGAGATGAGGATAGGGGCATGATGTTTAATTATTGGGCAAAGGTAAGGATAAGAGATCAATGGTGATCAGGTAATTGTAGGATTGAGATAAATGGAGTGTAGTATGTCAAAATGGTCAAAGTAACTAAAGATTCACAGAGTTAAATTTTAGAGTACTTTAAATAAATATCAATGGATCATGATTGGCCAAGTTGAGTGAGGACACAAGATGATAGAAAAGTGGTCAAGGTTTAACATTTAAGCATTGGCACATATGTCTTAAAGATCAGAAGAGATTAATGGTCGTATTTGATCTAATTTGAGAGTACATGAGATGTGAGCATTGTTTTTGAAGGTTAACTTTGACTGTTGCCATTGAAATATTTGAATTTAACATAGGGAAAAACCAAATATTTGTATTTTATCCATATATTTTGATAGAAGTTAAATTTGATGGGGATGTAAAAATAAAAGATGAAGAGGACTCCATCGTACATCTAATGAACCTGGTTTGTAGATATAGAAGTGTGTACAGTCAAATATATTATGTTTCAAAGTTGATTGTGTGTTCATGCTTATTTTACAAGTGATCTATGAAGGATGTATGAGCTCATTTTCATGATTTTTCAATATCTCTTGATGGATTGGATATTTTGGAGTGTTGTATACTCCATGAGGATGATATATGATTATTTTGGAGTTGTGATCAATCTATCTTGATTATGAACAATTCTTAAGAAGTAGACTGCATGTTTGATAATGGTGTTGCTTTGTCTAAGGTCTCTATTTTAGTTGACTGAGCATATGTAGATGTGAGAAAAGGTGTATGTGATATTTTGAGCATATCCTAGGGGAGATAGATAGTGGACCTATGTGTTTATAAGTGGCCTTATGCTCTTTTTATTCTCAAAGAAGTATCAAAGAGCTGAATGGGTCTCTATAAGATGTAAAAGTGACTTAGGTCTATTTGAAAGTGTGTTATGCTTAAGTATGACCCATGTGAGATGGCTTAAGGGTGAACTCATGTATTGTGGTAGAAAAGTATTAATTTGTAATTTATTATTCATGATATCTCTATATATAGTGAAATCAAGGATGATGATTTCTAGACTTTGTGTGGAAGATTTATGACTGAGAGACTTGAATGTGAGAGATCTTGAGAGTGAAAGAGAAGAGAGTGAGAATGCCTAGCTATTGGGTTGATGAAAAGAGAATATTAAGGACTATGTGTATGATATATAGTCATGTTTTTGATGAAAATGTGTTCTTATAGTTTTTAAGTTGTGCAAAGATATCTATCTGAGTGTGCATATGAAGACTATTTGAGTGAAGAAGGAGAAAGACTTTGGAATGCCAATGTGAGAGGCCTCTTTGTGAAAGAGAGTTTGTGTAGGGGTCAGATAATCAGAGGTCCATCATCAATTTTTGAATAAATCATCTCAAAGGTGGAAATTTTCTTTTGAAGGAGGGTCTAAAGGGCTTGATCTTTCTTAGGGGTAGTTGTTCCTTGTGAAATAGGGTTTCAATAAAGACCTTTGGTCAGAAGGACTTGACATAATGTTCTTAATCATAAGGAATTGATAATTATCTTATTTATGATCATCTTATATGACATAAATCCATGTGTTTACAAGATTGAGAGTGGTTTTTATTCCCTAAGAGGGTTTCCCATGTAAATCTTTTATTGTTTATGTGATCTTACATTATGCTCATTGTTGACTGCTATGAATGATCTATATTCTTTATGAATGATTATATTTAATGCTTAAGTATTTTCAAGAGTTTGGAAATTGAATTAGATTTTTTACCAGCACTGATTCACCCCCCTCTTAATGGATTTTACTTATAACTATTGGAAATATTAATTCTGAAATATTTTATAACAAAATTTTTAAAAAAAAGATTCCAATCACTAAGTACTCTAAAGGAAGGTTAGTTTATTGAAAATTATCATTTAATTAGAGAAGGGATTTTTGAACGTTATCATTTAGTGTTGAGCTTTGATATTTAATTTTATCATTGATGTCAAAGGTACTAATGGAGATGAATGGTTCTTTCATTGATGCTAATATATTGTAATCGATATCGAAGGTTCTAGAGTAAATGTTTGGTCAAGTAAGCCTTAAGGTATATATGTGAATGATTTTTGTTGCTAGCATAATGAGTGTTGTTGATGTGATGAAATAATATTATTTTTAGAATTTTCTAATCATTGAGAAGTTATATGAGTAAGTACAGGTCTATATATCAAACATAAAACATCTTGTAATGATTTGTAAAGACCTTGTGAGATAATATTTGTATGTGGCAAGATGAAACGATTGAGTTTCAAAGAAGAAGAAATTTCCTATGAATTTTTATGTAAGTAATTATGATGATGAAACAAATATGATATGAAGATAAAAATACTTCAAAGAGAATGCTTCAAAAACACTTGACAGTGTTTGAGAATGAGTGAGATTTCTAAGGTTGTAGCTAAGGTATTAAAGAGTTTTTAGATGAGTAAAAGGCCAGATTTGAATATCTGAGTGCTCTAAATATATGTGTATACATATCTATAGATGTTATAATCAAACTTTGAAGATAAGTAAGTAGCTCTAAAGAAGTGATATTGAAGCTCCAAAGAAGAATGAGTGTATGATGTTAATTGAACATACACAAGAGGCATTGAAACATAGATGACTTCCAAGGTGAGGTCAATAGAGTGGATATAAGGTTGGATTTAAATATTAATAAGACTGGAAGGTTAAGGCTTAGAAATCAAGAGAGAGATGGTGGCTAAATGAGGTAATAATATCAGTTTCCATAACATGAGTGAGAAGATGGACATTGTTTGAGGTAAGACGAGTTGTTTTAAGTATGTGCATGAAGTTTTAGGATTTGGTTTGCAAAGAAAAGGCTTGAAAAGTGTTTCAAGGTTTCATGAGTGGATAGAATGTAGAGGTATCTACCTATGAAGGTTTTATTAGTACTCATTGGAATGTGAAAGCTACAAAGATTATAATATGTTCATGGTAGATGAGGAAGGGTTCTAGCTCATAGATAAAGACATGAGTTTCCAAAAAGAGGAGCAAAGTTTTATGAATGATCATTAAGACTAATAGTTAGTCTAAACCCTCATAAAACCCTAAGTGTGACACGATGTTGAATATATTTTTTAGAATATATTATAGAGGTCTGATATGATAAGAGAAATTAATTGAGATTAAAGTCAACTCTCCAAGGCATCTCCAGGTGTGATTGGTTTCTTAGGTGAGTGAGAAGACCATATAGATAAGTGTTTGTCTTTCAAAGATTTACTATAGTACATAGTATGAATAATTCAAATTTACTAAGTATATAATGATCATAGTATGATAATTTTAGTTATTGTTCATGAAGAATTATGTAAAGGTTCTAGATCTTAGGTGTGCAAAGTTCATGATCAAATTAGGCTAGTTGTTGAACACCTAGTGGTGCAAACAATGAATAAATAGGAGAGAAGATGTTTCATGATGTATTTTCATGAAAGAGTGATGCATTAAAGTGCATGATGATTTTTTTTATCTTGAGTGATCTATCCATACTTTTAAAAATATTGGAAGTTAGTGTAAGAAGTTTTATCATTGAAGACAAAATACATTATCTAATTGAGTAGAGTCTTTCAGAAAGAAGGCTAGAAAATAGGTGTGTAAGACTAGTAATTTTCATTAGATGTCTTGATATAATTTATTGAGGTTACTTTAAGAATGTTATAATATCCTATTCATGCATTGATTGTATCATATGTTCATGTTTCCTTGATTTTTTTTTGGATTTAATTATTACTTCTGAGTGAACATCTTATAGAGGAGTGTTTGAGCCTATTTACCTTGAGTTGAATCATCAGATGAATTTAGCAATGAACTTGAGGTCATGAGGTTTATAAATATATATTTTTTTATTGTGGTTGTTTGGGAAAATTGGTTATGTGTCTTATTTGTTTAAGGAAAAGTTTCTATATACACACAAGCCTTTTCTAAGCAGTGATTTAAATAAGGTTTCAAGTGGTAGTTGGACCTAAAAGATGTTTTAGACCTAAAGGAAAGTTGGATAAGGGATATTGGAGCTATTTATGACTTTTTCCTTTTATGTAAGATGTCTAGATAAGATTAAATAAAGATTAAAGGGTAACATGTTGTTGAGAAGGCCTATTAGGTCTCCATAAGCCTAAAAGAGGATTAAGTGCTAACTAATATATGGTTGACCTATAGCGGTGATTAATTCATGACTAAGGCATTTTATTTTTAATATTATTTAATTTATTCATGGCTGACCTAATTAATTTTAATGTATAAATAAAATATAAGGATATGATCAAATGACTTATATAAAATCAATGAAGTTAGGCCTATTTTGGTGTGCTTAGATGAAGTGAAGAGGGGATGCTAAGAGTGTGCTAAGAGAGAAAGAACATTATGAGATAAGTGAATGACATAGATAATTTGCAAGTAGAATGAGGTCATGAAGACTAACATAGATATCATGAATATCTAACAAAAATTATACAAGAGAGGATAAAGTTAAGAAGACCTAATCAAGCCTTGAAAAGGGCTAGTTGAGTGAAGAGGGCTAAAGATCAGTTTGAGAGGGATAAAGAGAGAAAAGAGATAAAAGAGTAGATCATAATCTATTGTAAAAGTAATAAGTATTTATAAAGGTGATCAAAAAATTAGGTGGTTGAGTTGGTGCTGAGTCATCTAGGGCATTGGATCCTCTTTTTAAGATGGAGCTTGTTAAATCTAAGTGCGTGCTTGGTAAATTATGGGTTGTTTCTCTTTATTGAGCTAGTTTTAGCTAAACATTATAAAGTTAGTGATTGAAATATTAGGATTGGTGATCCAAATTTAATGGGTGATTAATTGAATATTGATGTTTATCTTATAGGACTGTATTCCATTTACTTCATTAGTCAATTTTATTCACCAAGAGGGTTTCCCATATATATACTATGTTCATGTGTTTCATGATTTTATTTTTTATTATTTATGATAGATAAGATGTACATAAATGTTAATATGGTTCATACATATAAAAGTATTATTGAATGAAAAGTTTTGAATATAGATTCACCCCTCCTCTTAGTCATATTCTTTCTAATAATTGGTATCAAAGTGGGTCCTTTGGAATATGCTTAATATCCTAAAGGAGATCCTAATAAGTAGGGATGACTATTAAGCAAGTTCAAGGATACTTCTCTACAATTAAAGCTCTATTTTTTAATGTATCTACCTATGCCTTATATAATTCTAGAATGAAAATATATCTGATGTCATATAGACATGATATTTGGAAATTAGTTATGGATGGATATATTGCACCTCAAATTCCACCAATAAATGCAATAAGTAAGAAGGGTAGTGAAACTAAATCCAAGGCAATGAATGAAATTTTATGTGGTTTATTATAGGTAGAGCTAGTAAAGGTAATGCATTGTGTTTTAGCCAAAGATATATGGTAAGAATTGAAAACCAACTATGAAGGAGACACCAAAGTGAGGATGGCCATATTTTAGACTCATAGAAGATATTTTGAATGATTGAGGACTAATGAAGATGAATCCATTGAATCTTATCTGTTAAAAGTTGTTGAAGTTGTTAACATCATTATAAGACTAAGAGAAGAAGGGAAAGAGGGTACTCTTGTTCAAAAGGTATTTAGATCACTAACTTCTATGTTTGATTCTAAAGTGTCTATAATCGAATAAATACAATATTTTGATAAGTTATAAATGGATGGGCTTCATGACATCTTAACTACCTATGAGATGAGAGCATATGGAAGAAGACCTCTAAAATAAGAAATAGCTTTGAGGGTTGAAAAGAATTAGAAGGACAAAATTACTAAAGATGAGGTATGTTCGGACATTGATGATGATGAATTTATTGTTATTTTTGCTAAAAATCTAAGAATAGGTTTAGGAAAGTATAAAGGTATGTTTCTATTGAACTGTGAATAAATTAGACATTTTGAAAATAAGTGTCCTCATAAGCAAAAGATTGAGGATGATGATATAGACAAGAAATATTATAAGTCTAAAAATATCAAGAAGAGTTTCAAAAGATATGAAGGAGAAAATAGGTCATTCGAGAGTAAAAAGATCTTCTACACCAAAGAATACATATCATTTGATGTGCATGATTCATACATATCTGACAGTAAAGATGATATAAATAAATTTGAGCATGGAAAAAATGAAATCTTGTTCATAGGCATATAATCAGATAATGAGGTTGTTCAAATGGGAAAATTATCATGATTGATGTAGAACCAGATAAATAATAATACTTTGACAATGAATAACCTGAAGTGGATCTTAAATAAAATATAATGAGTTCCCTAGAAGAGTTGAAACTTGAGGAGAAGAAGAAAAACCTATTTTTATTAGTTCAAGGCTATGAGGAGTAGATTGGATTATTTGAAGAGATTATCCAAGGAGTATGAAGAGATCATCCAACAAGTTGAAACCTAGAATGAGATTATGGTAGCAAGCCTAAAAGCTAAAGAAGAAGACTACAACATATATGAAACTAAAGTAGAAACTATGAGAGTTGAGTTACATCAAGTTTCTATTAAGATGAAGAATTTTATGAAATTTGAAATGATCACTTAGGATCGAGATGATATCTTGAGCAGTAAAAAGTATACAAGTGACAAGACATGTCTTGGACTCAAATAAGGTACATCAAGTTGAAAAGAATACTATTAAAGACAAGAAGCTCAAAATACCTATTAGATATCCCAATGAGACAAGGTATGGTAATTCTTTCAATGGTTATTTATTTACATGTGGTCAATTTGGTCATAAAAATAGATAATGCAAAAGATCATCTAGGAATGAGTACTCATGAAAATCTAAAAGAAGAATAAATTAGTCAAAAGGAGATCACAATCATCATTAGTCAAATGGTATGTATAAGTTGGTAAGTTACGTTTGTCATTATGTAAGACATATTGTAAGATTATGTCCTAACAAATTTAGAAGGTCATTTAGTCAAGACAAGAAAGTTTATAGTCATGCCACTAAGAAATGGATCAATAAAACAAACCTTTTAGTTGAAGTAAAGATGGAACAAAAGTTCTAAAGAAGATGATTCTATTAAAATGCAGAGTATAGACAATGGTTTCTCAAGCCACATGTTAAAAGACAAGGTAAATATTAATTCTCATATGCTTGGTCAAAGAAGTAAGAATGAATAAGTAGCTAAGAAGAAGATGGGTGACAAGGTAAGTCTTGATCATATTATAAATCAAGGTGGGATGTTTTCTACTGTGCTACAGAAATCAAGTAAGGAATTTCAAGAACACTTATTATCTACATGTTTTTACAAGACATTCAAAGAAAAGGATAAGGATGACAAGATGTATGATGAAAAGGTCAAATCAAAGGTCAAGCCTAAAGAGCCAGTCAAGTATATAAGAATGTTGAAGAATATTTAGTCTTGTGAAAAGGATATGGAGATCTAGGAATCTCCTAAGTTCATGTTGTTTTAGTACCTTATGAAAAAGGGGTGGATCCATTAAGCTTCATGGAGACATTATTTTATCAGTAAAAGCATGAGGTTGCACTCAAAGATGCTTTGAAGATAGAATGCAAAACTTTTTGAAATTGGTATAAGAGGTAAGCTTCTAAGATCTATTTGTATGGTTTGAGTTTGATTTATGAATACAAATTTGGGGGTCCCTATTTCTTTATTGGTATCAAATATGGGATAGCCATGTGTGTGGTGAAAGAGTTTGGTATCTTCTCTAACTATGTCAAAGAAAGTTATGTGATCTTGAGTTTTGAGTTCTTTAAAAAAGGATATGCTTAGTCTAAGGAGGATATAATAGCTCTATGTTATTTTCCAAGAGAGTGCTTGTTTTTGATATGGATAGAGTTAACAATAGGTTGTGTATAAGATGATTCATAGAATCTATTTGTTGAGATTTTGATGAATCATCTAGAATAATGACCTAATTAAGAAATTTTTTATAATGGTTTTCATATGTGGTTTTCATAGTTTTTGAAGACTATATGTCATCTAGTATCTTTGAGAGATAGTTTCAACTCATAGGAGGAGAATAGTATGATTTTAGTAGTTGTAAATGATCCTTGATTTCTATCACCAATAGAAGCATGGTGGATTCTTGGTTTAAGGGGCAGCTATTCAAGTAAGTAGATTGAGCCTGATCTATGTTGAAGTGGTCTTGTAATCTAAATTCATTCTGAAAGATATGATAGTTATGAAATACCTTTGTCAATAATGTTGAAGGATGAGAAAGATCAAAAAATTTATAAAAGATCAGAAAATGATGAGAAGATGAGAGAAAGATTAGAATAACTTAAAAAAGGAATAAAGATCAGAAAGGGAGAAAGAAAAGGCATGAACCAAGTCTAAAAGATTATTTTCTTCAAAAAGTGGTTACTAGATTTTTTTGAGTGTGTTTTCCATGAATTACAAAGGGGGATATTGTTGAACATTATCATTTGATTAGGGAAGAGATTGTTGATCATTGTAATTTAGTGTTGAGTTTTGATATTTAATGTTCTCATTGATGTTAAAGGTACTAATGGAGATGCATGGTTCTTTCATTGATTTGAATCTATTGTAGTTGATATCAAAGGTTCTCGTGTAAATTCTTGGTCAAGTAATCATTGAGTTATGTATGTGAATTAGTTATATTGCTAGCATAATGAGTGTTGTATATGTCATGAAAGAATATTTTTTGTAGAATGTTTTGATCATTAAGAAATAACATGAGTAAGTACAAGTCTATATAGAAAATTTAAAACATATTGTAATATTTTATCTAGACCTTGTGAGATAATATTTTAAGGTGGAAAGATGAAATGAGTGATATTTGAAGAAGAATTAGTGTGCTTTGAAGTTTTATGTTAAAAATTTCAAAGATGCTTCAAATATGTTATGAAGGTGAGAGTGATCTGAAGAACACTTGACAATATTTGAGCATGAATGAGATTGTCTGAGGTTGTATCTAATTTATTGAAGACCTTTCATATGGTTATAAGGTTATATCTAAATATCTATGATCTCTAAATATCTGTGTATGTAATTTTGAAGATGCTACAATTGAGCTCTAAAGATTTGTAAGTAGTTTTAAAGAAGTTCTATTAAAACTCTAAGGAAGATTTATTGTATTATGTTAATTGAGCATACAAAAGAGGAATTAGAACATAGGTAAGTTCTAAGGTGAGGTCAGAAAAGTGGCTAGAAGGTTAGATTCAAGGCTTAATAAGACTTGTAGGTTAAGGTTTAGAAAGCAAGAAAGAGAGAGATGGTGGCTAGATAAGGTAAAAAATTTAGTTTTCATGACATGATTAAGTAGATGAACATTGTTAGAGGTATGACAAGTTGTTTTAATTATGTGCATGAATTTTTAGGATTTGATTTGTAAAGAAAAGGCTTGAAAAGTGTTTCAAGGTTTCATGAGTGCATAAAATGTAGATTTTTCTACCCGAGAAGGTTTTCTATGTGCTCATTGGCATCTACAACTAATGCATGATATATTAATATGCTCATGATATATGAGGAAGGGTTATATATCAAATTTAAAAGTGTTGGTTTTTGGAAAGAGGATATATGTTATATGAATGATCATTGAGATTAGAAGTTAGTCTAAACCCTCATAACACCCTAAGTATGACTTAATGTTGAATATATTGCTCAAAAGAGCTTATAATGGTTTGATATGATAAGATAAGTGATTGTAGGTTGAATCCAACTCTCCCAATCATCTTTGGGTGTGATTGGTTTTTGAGGTGAGTGAGAAAACCATATAGATAAGTGGTTTATTTCAAATCTTTGTTGTAACATATAACATTTACCAATTTAAAGTTGCTAAGTGGATGAAGATCAAAGTGTGAGACTTGAATTTTTTATTCATGAAGACTTATGGATAGGTTATTTATCTAAGGTGTGTAAATTTAGTGATCAAAGTTGGCCAGTCACTAAATAGACCTAATGGTGTAGATATTGAAGAAGTTAGATAGAAGATAGAAGATGTTTCATAATGTATTTTCACGAAAGAGTGGTGCATTAAAATGTTTGATGAATTTTTTTGGGTCTTGAATGATCTATCCACACTTTTCATATTCTTTGAATTTGGTGTAATAAATTGTATCATTGAAGCCAAAATGGCTTATTTGATTGAGTAGAGTTTATGAGAAAGAAGGTCAGAAGATTGGTCTGTAAGACTAACAGTTCTCACTAGATCTCTTGATATAATTGATTAAGGTTACTTTGAGGATGTTTTAAGATCATATTCATGCATTGAAATATATTTAAGATAATGAATCATGTATTAGGTGTTCATGTTTCCTTGACTATGTTTTGGAGTCACTTGGTAGTTTTGAGTGAACATCTTACAGAGAAGTGTTTGAGCTTGTTTATCCTAAGTTAAATAATTATATAAATTTAGTCATGACCCTAAGGTCATAATGTTTATAAATACATATTTTTCCATGGTTTTTTTGGTATATACCTTAGTTTTTCAAAGCAAAGTTTCTGCATATGCATAGACCTTTTGTAAATAGGTATTTGAAGAAGGATTCAAGTGGTATTTGGACCTAAAATGTATTGTAGACATAAATCAATGTTGGATAAGGAATATTAGATTGATGTATGAATTTTTCCTACCATTTAATATGTTTGGATAAGCTTCAAGAAGGATCACAGGGTAATTTATTATTGAGAAGTCCTATTAGGTCTCCATAAGCCTAAAAGAGGAGCAAGGGATAATTGATGTATGGCCAACCTATTTTAGTGATTGATTCATGAATAAGGAATATTATTTTACATATGTTTTAACCTAGTCATGGATGACCTAAGTGATTTCAATTTATAACTAACCCATAAGAATATGATCAAATGAATTATATAAAATCAAGGTAGCTAGGCATGTTTTGGTGTGCTTAGAGGAAGAATAGAGGGGATGCTAAGAATGTGATAAGAGATAAAGAGTAGAAAAAGATAAACTAATGACATATAACTTTTATGAACATAAAGAGGTCATGAAAACTAACATAGATATCATCAATACCTAACATGAGTTTTACAAGAGAGGATAAATGTCAAATACCTAATCAAGCCATGAAAAGAGATAATTAAGTGAAGAGAGCTAAAGAACAGTTTGAGAGGGATAAAGAGTGTGAAGAGCTGAAAGAGTAGATCATCATTTATTATATAAAAAACAAGGTTTTATAAAGGTGATCAAATAATTAGGTGATGGAAGTACTTATGAGCCATCTATGGGATTGGATCCTCCTTTCAAGTTAGAGCTTGATAAAGCCAAGTTGGTGCTTGGCAAATTAGGGGTTGGTTTTCCTTATTAATTTTATGCTTAGTTAATAATACTATCAATTTTGTTCTTGACATATTGGGGTTGGTGCTTGAATTTGAGTTGGTTCTCAATTGAAGATTGATGTTTGTCTTAGAGGACTATAGTCCATTTGCTTCATTAGTGGGTTTCTTACACCAAGATGGTTTCCCACACATATAGTATAGTCATGTATTTCATGCTCTTGTGTTTTTCCATTTATTATTGTTGAGATGTACATCCATGTTAAGATGGTTCATACATAAAAAATTAGAATTGAATGAAAAATTTTGAATATTGATTCACCCCACCCATCTTAGTCATCTCATTTCTAACATGGTTTGGGTAGAAGAAATAACATATAAAGTCCCCAAAGAAAAATCTCCCAAAATGAAAGTTCCAAAAAAAATTGAATTCAATGAAGAAGTATTTGAAACAAAGTTTCTAAGGAGAAAACACCTGAAATGAAAGTTACCCACACAAGGCCTCTGAAGAGAAAGTTTCTAAAGAGAATATTTTTTAAACAAACCTTATTATGGAAAGTATCTAAAATGAAAATTCTTGAAGAGAACCTTCTGAAAGGCATTCATTAAAAAAAAGCCTTTGATATAAAACTTTTGAAAAAACATTCGAATGAAAAGATATCAATCAGAAACTTCCTAAAATAAAGCTATCAAATTAAATATTTCAAAGACCAAATTTTCTAAATTAAACCTTCCAATAGAATCCTTATAAAATAGAAGTTTCCAAAGAGAAATTTCGTAAAGGGAATATTCTTAATGAAAAGTGCATGATAAAGTGAAGTCTCTGACTATAAAGTCCCCAAAGAAAGGTTTTCAAAGGGAAAGCTTCTAAAACAAAGATACCAAATACTAAACTTGCCAAAATAAAGAAATATGAATTCATGTTATGCAAAGCCATTATTTTATTTTTTTCATTAATAGGTTAGTTTTAACAAGTGCTTAAAAATGGAAAAAAAGTATACAATAACATGATTCAATGTTAAAATAATTGAGTTTCTATAGATAATAACGACTATTATAACCCTAAGAAACATATAGATACCCAGATAAGATATTAATTATTTCCAAACAACAAAGGGGGTCCCCGGTTTTCCAAAAATAATATAGGGTGGGTGTGTTGAATACAAAAAATGGTGACTCATAGGGGTGAATACTCTAGATTTTTTAAGAAAATAGAATCCATGGTTTTGTAATCCTAATATCAACCATAAATTCATCCAAAAATAAATGATTAAACTAAAAATGAAAAGAGAATCTTAATAATTCTATGAAACATACTAAATTTACTTACACCATATATATTTTTTCAAAGTTTTGTTTATTTCTTATCTTAGCTTTTTAGGCAAAGACATGAGGGTGAGCTATACGTTTGACTTTGATTGGGCATTAGGTGTATATATGGGGATCTCAAGTTTTTCTCTACTACTAACCATGAATACATAACCCTTATAGAGATGCCTTTGATCACCTATTCTTCCTTTCTTCATATTTTTCATGATGTGTGATACATTGCATTTGTTTCAACATGTAGGTTTTGAATCCCTTTTTTATTTTATTTTAGACTTTTGAATTATGCCTTTATTTTATTTTTTTAATTTATTTTGGTTTCTAAAAGAGGGAAACATATTTTGACCACATCTTTATGTTTTATAAAGTTTTGTAATGTTTTATCCTTAGAGTCTTCCATTCTGTTGATATCTAGTAATCTATACTATATAAATTGGTATGTTGGCAATTTTATCGTGATTGATAACACTAGTCATTTCCCATAAACTAGTAGATATGATAAAGCTTTAATTACCTATATGTACCTAGTTTGATCTTCCTAGATTGTATATTTAATTAAGACATGCCATTCGCTAGGTTTATCTATACCTAACTTATTAATAGTGTCTATAAGGTTCTTGATGGTTTAATTAGTAAATTAATTCCATTGTGGGTGTGATTAGATGATGATATAATTATAATGTAATTATCATGGGCCCATTCAGTTAACTCAGATGATTGAAATGCTATCCCATTGTCACAAATGAAATAGATAAGTGTGCTAAACCTAGTTATGATATGTTATTCAAGAAAATTTATCACATCTTGGGCTATAGAATTATTGGTATCTACTACCTCAATCCATATAGTGCAATAATCTATATAAATGAACACAAACTTGTGTCTAGTTGAAAAATTTGGATTTATAACATTGATAAAGTCTAATCCCAATTGGGCGAAATACCTACCTTTAATCATAGGCTGTAGAAAAATTGTTGTGTGAGCCTATTTTTTTCCAAAAATTGGCATTCATGGTGCATCCTTACATGAAATTGAGCATATTAAACACTGATAACTAGTAATAACCCATTTTGAGTATTTTTTAGGCTATAGTATTGCTAGATGGATGGTTGCTACCTATATTTTGATGCAAATTTTCTAAGATTTCCAAATCTTCTCCACATGACACACATCTTAGATAAATAGCTTCATAATTATTTCTATAGAGGAGTCCCTTCATGATCATATAATGATTAATCTTGAACCTTAAAGCTATATTTTTATATCTTTTGAGTTCTTGGTGGCATATTCCAATGAGTAGGAACCAAATAATACTTGAATACCAATCTTCTTAGGAGACCTATTTCTAGAAAACCTCTTTAATGGTGTTGCATGGGTCTAGTTAAGTCATCAATTGAACTATGCCTTATCTTATAACCATGTTGGATGGTTTAATTTCAATATCAAATTCATGTAATTTTTCCATCCATTTACCTCTGTACTCCCCCAATTCATTATATCCTAGCATGAGCTTGATAATAAAATATATTACTATGGTGATTGTCTTATTCCTAAGAATATAGTGTCTAAACATCTTAACTACTTTGATGAGAGGGAATACTTTCTTGTTAATTAGAGAATACTTAAGCTCTATATCTTTCAAGTTAGTACTCATAAACAAAATAGGATTTTTTATTTATTCCTTCTTCTATGTTAGTATTATAGTTATATTATGTTCTAAGGTGAATGAGTATAAAAAAATTCTTTTATAAAATTGGGGTTTACCATCACTGTGGATTGAAAAATAACCTTCTTTATGTCCTGGAAGGAATTCCTAGCTTTAGGTTTCCACTCCAATTTGGCATTCTATTTGAGCATTGCATTTAAGGGTTTGACAATCTCTACAAACCTTGATATAAATTTCCTTACAAATTTTATCTTTCCAAAGAAGGATTTGAGCTCTTTTTCATTATTGGTAAACACTATTTTAAAAGTCCACTAGATCCTACTAGGTCAATAGTTATTCCATATTTATTAATAATGTTTCATAGTAGCTTTCCTTTGGTAACACTAAATATAATCTTCTTGGGGTTAAGTGATACCCCAAACTTCCTACACCTTTCAAAAATAGACTATAGATGATCGATATGATCAGTTCTTTTTTTAGAAAAAATAGTGGATCATCCATATATATAATTATACACTTCCTTATTAGTCCTTCAAATGCAAATCTACTGCTCTCTAAAAAATAACTCCAACATTGATCAACCCAAATGACATTCTTTTATATGCATATGTTCCACATTTCATAGTACAACATGTTTTCATTATTTCTTCTAGTTTAACTAATACTTGATTGTAACCTAAAAATCTATCTAATAAAGACATCATCTTAGAGCCACTCAAATTTTATATTACCTCATCTAATGAGGGTAAAGGATAATAGTCCTTCCCTAAAGATTTATTTAGATTCTTTAAGTCAATGCAAAGTCTTATCTCACCACTCTTTTTCTTGACCATAACTAGATTACCCACCCAAGTTGAATGTCTAATAGGACAAACTAACCTATCACTCAATAGTTTTAACACTTCCTTATAAATTAGTGGTTTTAAGAAAGGATTAACCAAACTTTACCTTTGCCTAAATGGTTTATTATTAGGTTTGAGTGAGATCATATGGGTAATAACTCTAGGTTTTAATATACTTAAGTCATCATAATTCAATGCAATTACATATTTATGCTTAATAATTAGTTCCTTGACCCTTATCCTTTATTCTAGTGTGCATCTTAAGCCAATATTGATTAATTGTGCAACCCTTTCATCACCAACATTTTTTGAACTAAATTCAGATTCATTAGGCTTGAATTACCTTTGTGATTTTGATTAAGGATTTATATCAAAGGTCCTTTCCAGGTTGACCATCCCCAATGAGAGAAGATTCTCTTTTATATGGATAACACCTCATCCAGTTATTCATGGTACCTATGGTTTCTTTCTTTATCATCAAATATTTGAGATTTGAATTGTCTTAAATTTGTTAAAATTTTGAAATTTTTTTGGTCATCATCGAACACTTGAAATTTTTTAACATTTTCTAGTAATGAAGGATAAGGTACCAATTTAATGGAGAAATTATAGATTTTTTTACTCCTTTAAAGGTTTCAAATTTGATATTAAAGTGGCTAGTGAATCGATGGTTCCATCTTGTTCTCTTAGGATAGACATCATGTTAAAAACTTTAAATAATTAAATTAGATCCTAGGATCTATGATTTTACTTCTTCAAATATGAAAATTTGCATTGATATTTATTTCTAATCTAGTTAACAATGAATTTAGAGTCTTTGTATACCAACAATTCTTTGACATTGTTCTTGAGGGTAAACTATAATAATAGAATTAGGGCTTCATATTCTACTCTATTATTAGTGCATGATAATTTAATCATATGTATTACCAATAGATTTTATCCTTGTGGGTTGATAAAATCTATACCGACACCTGATCCTTGCTTGGATCTTGTTCCATCAAAATAGAGGGTCCATAATTGGGAAGGGCCCTAAATCTCTTTTGATGCTTCATGTTTCATGGAAAATATGTAAATTTTAAGACTATGAGATTTATAACTTACCTATTCATTGTAGTATTATACTCTCTAATAAATTTCTTCATCCTAGGCTATCGATCGATCTTGATCCAATTGGCTATACCTCTCTAGGGTAGCCAAATATGTGAAAAATTTGTGGAATGATATCCATTTAATGTTTTTGACAAATTTTTGTTCAACAAAAACCCATACTCTTTAAAAATATCCACTATCAATATGTTAATAGTAATCTATACTCTAGGTTATAAACCAACTTCATTTCTCACATCATTAAGCTCCCCCAATACATGCACTACTATTTTATCTAGTTGTGATAGAGTCCTCTTGAATGGATTTGGTGTAAAACTAAGATTTTGAAAACTAGAATTTGGAATTATCATTGTTGAAGTTATGGAATCTACCATGAAATTATGTATATTCTTTCTAAATGCCTGAATACTTAATAAGAAAGGGGGAACTTTAGGCTTACTTTTGCATATAACATTCATTTTGGTTGTCTTGGACTTTTCTACAATATAATTACATGTAATATACTTCCATAAGAGTTATTTATTCTCTATGATGTGCAACAGTTCATGAAGAGTAATGGTAGCCTTAATTTTATTCATATCCTCAATGATATTGTATTATCCTTTATTTGTTTCCTCTTTATGTTATGGATGATCATTCCCTTTAGGGGAGAAGGATTATTTTCAGCTTTAGGATTTGGAGGGATAACTATATTATTAGGAGGATTAAACGGTTTCATATTCCTAAAATTATAATTGTTCATGTTGAACTACTGGAACACTTTCACCTCATGATAGTTATCCTCTTGGATATTGTCATTTTCATTATAAAAGGAAAACTCAATAGTTTCAAAGACCATATTTGAATTAGAAGAGTCAAATTTGTAAGGGAGATTTGTAAAATTAATTATTTGATCTTGTCTGATCATCTCTCTCTAGAAGATTTCAAATGTTGTATAGGACTCTCTACAGTCTAACTATCCATGTTGTGATGTATTATGGGCCCAAAACTAATTAGGCAAAGTTGCTTTCATGATATTTATTTTTGGTAGGTTATTGGATTATTGTTATTATTATTTATTAGTGGATCCATTGAAAGGCCATTATATCTTGGAAAGGTATAATTTTGACTTTAATTATAATTATTGGTATTCCTCATCCTCTTTTGCATATTCAAAAAATCTTTGCTCAGCTTCTAAACCAGTTTTTGTATAGACTCCAATTTATATTTTTTAGAGTTAGATCATTGAGCAACTATTACATTGGTATGAGCATGATGTTGATTCTAATATGGTTATTCCTTTGTGTCTAATTATTTAATAAATCATTATTTTGATTCATTGCCTACTACATCATGG
This sequence comes from Torreya grandis, assembly GCA_037957365.1. Taxonomy (NCBI): domain Eukaryota; kingdom Viridiplantae; phylum Streptophyta; class Pinopsida; order Cupressales; family Taxaceae; genus Torreya; species Torreya grandis. Next base: position 310,441 of record JARHVA010007107.1, on the reverse strand, counting down.
GAGATAGAGTGTATAACTAATTTTAATTAAATTTGGGGGTGTTTTGATCTAGTTGTGGAATTGTATTTAAGGATGGGATTCCATTATTGAATTCTTGACCCCCTATATTATAAGGGCTAAGTTGTGGATTAAGTTGTTTATCAATGTTGATAGCTTCCTAAAATACCAAAGCTAAAGTATTGGCAGTGGAAACTCTTCATAAGAAAATTGAATTTGTAAGATCCAAGGCATTATTGTATATCTCTAATGATATATTCTCATCTATCCTATACATAACATTTAATTGAGTGTGAATATTTTTAAATATTGCATTGAAGGTCAAATTGAATCTTTAGGTTCCCTTTTCATGTTGGTAGAGAGTTGATATACTAGACTTGGATTAGTTACTTATCCAAATTATGCAAGGAACATAATTTGACACTCATTCCATGAGGTGATGGAATTTTATTTTAAAATGATATACCAATCATAAGAATAATCTTTCAAATGAAAAAAAAATCCTACATGCAACATCATCATGGATAACATTTATTAATATTAAAACAACCTTGAAAGTTTCGATATGTTCTTCAAATATCCTACCACTTGAGGGGGAGAAGGTAGGAAACTATTTTTATAGATTCCTTGGTAGATCATGTTGGTCCCCAAGGATGGTAATGATGGATCTGATTAACCAAGGTTGGGCCATAGGAATATTGATACGTAGGGCATTTCTTATAGTGGAAGGTGTTTGGGATCGATGTATCTTAAGGATGATAGGTATGGGACTAGACCTCATATAAATTGCTAATGGTGAAAATAAAAGTCTATATTTAGCCTTATACTTTTTTAATATCCTTAGTGTATCCATAATGATAGGATCCCTATTTATTGGGAAAACACACAAGTGAGCCCTCCATCTAGCACTAGCCTTTTTTAGTTTGTTGATGTGTGTTTTTGCACACTTAAGAGGTTTTTAAATGAGGTAACTCTAATGTTTTATAATCTATATGGAACTAAGTTACACTCTGGGGAACAAGTTAAAATTATGTGTTTTAAATAACTAGGTGGTGGAATAATAAGTTGAACCTATGGGTTTGTTTAACTAGGTTAAGGGGTAGATGCATGGATTTTAATATAAATGATAAATATATATGTGATTTGTATGGGTGGAAGACTATTTTAAGGTGGGAATATTTCAAATAAACTCAAAAAGGAAAGAAGGATAAGGAAGAAAATAATATTCTAAGTCTTTGATAAGAATTTTCTAAGGTTGTTTTTTTGGTGGATAAGTATCTCAAGAACCAATATTTGTTGTCTGCAACTTTTTTGTACTCATGAATAAACATGATTATAATTATGGGGTAATAGATATAGGATATTAAATGTCATCAACTAAAGGTTCCTCTTTTTTATATTATTGTTTCACACATTAGTATAAGATATTATAGTTCAGGCCAAGCAATTATCCAAGGTTGTTGTGGATCACACCTAGAAAACTATTTCAAAAGGAGATACTTTTACACACCTTGGATTATCAATGCAACTTATGATAATATCTTAAATCAATGAAATATATCAATTCTCAATCATTATTTCACATCTAAGACTAACCTTAATTAATAAATTAATTAAATTTAGTTGTAACATTGGCACACATCATTACTATTAAATCAATATAGACAAATAAATATCAAATTAATTAACATATAAAGGGAAGAATAATGAATAAACACAGCTGCATGACAATGAATTTATTGATTTATTCATGTGTACTCATTCAAAGCTTTGACCCTTTGAAAATAGGGTTATACATGTATATAAATATTTTATGGAAGGGGTGACCTCATCCTCCAAGTTTATAACAGTTTGTGTACATACAAAAAGACTATATTATAAGTCTTGGTTACATGTTCATAACTTATAGTTATCCCAATCATGAAACATTTGCATGTTGACAAAAATGATTTAGTTGATTAAAATATAAATGTAATTATGAATTGAGTGTTCATTTATAATCGATACATGTAAAATTATACAAAAATAGCCTTCATATTAAATCATTTCTTTCTTAATTTGTCTCAACACTATCGTTAGAACTATAGTTATACTAGTGCTTAACGATGTGGTAACTAGATTTGTAATCGAATATGCACTCATTGATTGAGATGAAGTTACCATCAAATCTGAAGTGTGAGGTGGCATAGATGTGGTTATAGTTGTGGCAATGTAGGTAGAGTATAATTGATAGGTGGAGTTTATTGGGATACCTTCTTCTTAGCATCTATCTCCTAATAGTGCTTATACACCTTAGCATACTATGATTGAATTAGGTTCATATCTAGAAGATGTGATCTAGTCACTCTACTTGTCTATTCCATTAGTTTAACATGTTGTATCTTGATGGATATAAAGCCAACCTAGAAGACTTCTACTTATAATGCCTTTTCTTTGATGTGCTCAATTCAACTTTGATGTCTTGAAAATTTATCCCTTGTAGACTCTATTTGAATCCATCAAAGGCTTTTTAATCATTTTATCAAATGTATCTCAAGTAACCAACATCCCTCTATTGTCCTAGATTATTATGTTGAAATTTGATCAACCTACTTCTCTTATGTAGCTAGTTTGTTCACAAGATCTTTAAATAATGATACTAAATTTGAGGCCTCTTGTGTTCTTATTAAAGCTAAATTTAAAGAATTTGATGCCTCAAAAAGGGTCATCAATTTAAAGTGGCTAAATGCCTTATTAGGGGTATACAACACTAATAAATTCAACTTACTCTCATCTTCTCTGAGACTTTTCAATAATCTAGTTATAGAATTAACATGTGGAGCCAAATTAACTCTGAAATAATGAGTGAAATATAGAATTTATTATAGCCTAAGTGTTTCATTCTACACAACCTGATCAATATCTTAGGGAACTCAGATTACTTTTTGTTGCTCTCTAGGAGTTCCTAATTCATATTTGAGACATTGTCTAGACATTCTGGTTCCCTCATGTATGGCTGTGATTACTTCTATGTGTGTCTCAATGTAGGATTTGGATATGGGGAGTGACCTTTTTGCCTTTTTTATATCTTGCTAAGGGAATAAACCTCTTCCCTTTCCTCTATGATTAAATTTTGGCAGAATATATCCTTAATTTTCCTCTTCATTACCCACTATACTGATGTTTTAGCTTTATAAAATAGTGATCTCACCATTTAGAGTTAAATAATATTAATATTGGTCCTCTTATAAGCCAAGGCTTCTTACTCCTTAGACTAATCTAGAAGAGTGAGATCTAAAAGGTTTAATGGCCAACCTTCCACTTGAACATGATTTTAAATTTCAAGGTTAGTTTTAGTGGAAATATTGGGAATTGAAGGCTAAACTATCTTTGACTAGTATGTGTTTCCAATTTATGGAATTGGATGCACTAAAAAGATTACTTGCTTTCTTGGAGCCCTTTTGGTGGTCACTATTATGGTTGTGGTGTTTGGTGTAGAAGAAATAAAAGGTGAACCCAATTGGGTAGAATACATAATTAGAGTGATGGATTGGTTTATGACTATAATTGACAAAGCTATGTTTGATGGGATGTATATTGGAGGAATATAAACTATAGTAGTGGAGGGTAAAGTAACACTAGGAAAATTAGTAGATGGGTGCATGAAGAGGAAACCCACAAAAGGTTAGCAAACATGAATTAATGTATAAATAACTATTTTAGGTATGATAGAAACTATAGGTAAGGAAATCAAAGTGAAAAGTCTTAAAGGGGATTTGAGCAAAGGACCCTTACCAAATGGTTTACCTATGAGAGGTACCTTGGCCTTTAGTGTTTGTAGGCTTAATACCTTGGCTTTATAAAACTACTCTTTGTTTAACTCCTATGATGGCTCACCTTTTAATGAATGTTGTGCCTCTTTAAGGGTCTATGTGGGTGGGGTATGTGGTTTATTCCCCTTAGGCTTCCTTTGATATCACTTGGTTGCTCTAAAATATTTTATAAATGTAACCTATTGGGGAAGAGAAAGGGGAATGATGTTGGGTATTGGGGCTATAGATATCAATGTTTCTTCTTCATCATAGTCTAATAAAATAATAATGACTTATTTCTTATATGCACTATCTCTTCCTCAAGTTAGTTCCCTAGCCAAATCTTGCTTAACCTATATCAGTTTAATTGTTAATGTTTGAACTAGTATCATTTGTCCCTCTTCAACTTGTGTAGAGGTAGGCACTTCTTCTTCTTGTTGTTCATCTTACCCTAAATTAAGTGGTGCCTCACCTACCAAATATTATTGGTCCTATAGTGGGTATTGAGATATTTGCGTATCTTTTGCTTCTCCTTCTAGTTATGATGTCTTACCACTCCAAAAGTTAAAATATCTCCATCCTCTAGGAGGAGGGATCTTGAACTTTTCTTTATTGAGTGTGGAGAGAGAGTTTATCATGTATCACCCTTGGTAGTACCTCACTCAAACTTGTAGTTGTTTCCCTTTCATTCACCTCTTCATAATCCTTAGCATTTAGGAATAGAAAATAATGATTCATTGGCTCACATTTGTAAGCAAGGCTAAGTGTCTCAATCTTCTTATCAAATTTCCCATGAGGATCCCAATCTCTATGAGGGAGGGTATGAAATGTATATGCCTTCAAGAAATTTACATATTCTTTGAAATACCTTTGTATAGTGTATTAAATTATCCCAATTGTAATGTGGGAGCTATGGAATGTAGCCTTCTTGTTCTTCATCAATTCCTCATCACTGCCATTCCATATTTGACATGTAATTTCTTGCTCAACTACTTTTTTTATAATAAACATAGGTATATGAATATGATCTACCTTATTTATATCCACCATTATAATAATTAGTTTAGGTATAGATAGTAGTCTCCTATGTTGTTGACAACTATTTTGGTTATACTGAGTGAAATTCTAGCCAAAGGCCCATCTTGGATGACCATCTAGACCTTAGGGTAGAGACCATAAATAATCTTTGTTATGTTCCTAACATATGAATATATGTGCACAAATATTTAATAGTAAAAAATATGATTCTTTATGAATTATTTATTGGGATCCCAAAGGACTCCATTATTCCTATATAATATCCCCGTGACTACGTATAATGGATAAGACATCATGTAGAAAAATTCTTCCAATGGAATTTTAATTTATGTAAGATTTATTCCTAGATGTGTACATTTATTAATTCCCCCAAGGCATAGGTGTGTTATGAGGAACTTAGTATGTATATTAGGGGAACCAACTCTAAATGCAATAAGTATATGCTTGCATGGCTAAAAAGTTGATTTAATAGTGCCATTCCCACACTGATCCCCATTCTAAATCACATGATGAGAATAAGATAATTGAAATGTTATTTTAGAGTAAATGTTTCTCTGGGGATAATCCAACTTGATAGTTAGTAATTAAAATTATTAAAATTATTCTAGGTAATGATGGTATGTAAATTGAAATTAACATCTAGAATGGGTAGGCTCAAATACCTATTAAATGTGTCCCCTAAACTATACATGATAACTATGTTATTGTCGATGTAGTCAATGTATCCACCATCTCATATTATTCCCTTGAATAAGAGACCTCAAAGTAAGTCTATGCATGTCATTACTGTAGACACCAAAATCGTGTCGACTCCCCTGGTCATTCCCCGTCTTATTCTTCTTCGCCTATTGAACCCTTACCGATCACTTGTTTCACCAGCATTGACCCTGGCAGCATGTAAAGAGGAACACAGAGCAAAAGGTAGACTCTATCCCCATTATGCATCTACCGACGACGGTCTTTACCCGACCGATGTCGCCGACGTCGGTCACCTATCGGCCGACGTCGGCAATTCTGCCGACGTCGGTCACCTTCCCCTTGTCCGTTATCAGTTACCATTCGGTTTCCTGAAATGGTTGACGAACCGTTTCTGGAACCGTCCCCGTCCCCCACTTTCATCAACCTCCGCCAGCCATTCTAACAGGATCCCCGAACGCTATCCAACCATCCGAATGCTGAGCAACCAACCTGCGAATTCCTCCACCAACCTGCGAACTCTGAGCAATTATCAACACTACGACATCAACTAATCTGCACACCATGGCTTTCATCGGGTCTTCTACCAGGTAAGTCTTTATTCTGTTTATTTCATTTTCTTTCTTAGTTATTGTTTATGTTCTGTTATCCCTGCCTCTGTCCTCAAACCCCCAGACTCTGTTCAGACCTCGTCCCGACCTTGCCCAGACACTGTTCAAACTCCTCAGACTCTGTCTAAACCTCGTCCCTGTCCTTATCAAACCCTGTCTCGACTCTGTCTAAACCTCATCCCTGTCCTTATCAAAACCCTACCCTGACCATATCAGACCCTGTCCCAACTGTTCAGACCTATCCCGACTCTGTTCAAACCCCCCAGACTCTCCCTGAACCTGTCCTGACTCTCTCGGACCCTGTCCCGAACCTTTTCCCTGAACCTGCCCCTACCGACGCCGGTCACTTCCCCGACCGACGACGGCACATTAACCGACGTCGGCACCTTCCCTAACCGACGCTGGCACCACAGAGACCGATGCCAGCGATTGTGCAGAACAGTGCCGCATATCAGGTATGCCTTTTATTTTCTGTCATTTATTTCTGTCATTATCATCTACTTTTGTCCAATATTCTACTCTTTTTTATCAGTGGGTTGATATCCTTCTAGGGAGTCTTCGTACTTCCGGGATCGGGCGTTCGCCTGACAGCCCACCATATCTTTGACTAACGTTTTCCGTGTTTTAGCCTTTTCTTCGCAGGTGTCATTCCTCCACAGCAAAAGAGGAGAATCTTTCAACGTCTAATTTCGGTGCGCACGACTATATCAGGTACTTCTAGCCTTAACCATCTTTTAGTTTCTTATTTCTTCTTTTGAATGTAGAAAGCAATTTTGCATTAGAAACATTCTGGCACGCCCGGTGGGATCCTAGGTCCTCCTTGGGTTCTTTCTTTCTTTCGTTCATTTAGGTGCATTAGGTTTCTTCCTTTTCGCTTCCTTTCGTCTCTTCTTAAACGACATCATAAGCAGAACTAAAATGAACATTTCTTTCTTTCTTGCATTTCTAGACTAACTCATATTCTTCGACTTTTTCTCCATTCGTCTTCATACGAACAAACATTTCGACTTGGACATTAAAACACTTTGCATTCATTTCTGTTTACCTGCATCTTTTAGACCACACATAGTAATTAAACCGCATATTGAATTAATCTAGATCACTTGATGTTACACGACCAAACCACCTGCACAAAACAAACATAAAACTTACCTGAGACAAGGCCTGACTGGGATTTCATCACCCAGCGGATACCTTACCCGTCCCGGTGACCCTACTTGGATTTCATCACCAAGGGGGAAGCCCACTCCGTTCTCTGGCGGAGTCTAATCTCTAGGCGAGGTATATCTTGGCTAAGCGAAACCAGCTAACCACTGGAATCGTGAAGTGAGGGGAGCTTGCTCCTTAGCACTAGGCCGTGTACCAGACCCTAACACAGACTTCTTGAGCGCCTTAACAAAACCCGAAACCATCCATAGACTGCTTCTTCTAGGACCCATTTTTCAACCAACCTTCCTCTACACACATTCTAAGGCATAAGCCACTATAATCCTAAAAATTTACTTCTAGGGTTTTAGGATCTGCTTGTGTCTTCTTCTTTTTAGTTCTTATCTACTTTTTTGAGCTTGTGAGGATGTTCTTTTTTGCCTTGAATGGTTCTGACACGTAGTCAAACCAAGGCCCTTCTTGACCACGCTAGCCATCAATCGCTTTCGCCTACCCCGCCTACAACCAATCATATAATGGAGTTCTATTCGAAGACCGAAAGAATTCCTACCAGACTATCTCTAACTCAGACGCCTATCATCCCAGAAGGGGACCAAGACTTTGCAAGATTCTTGGACCTCAATACCGCAGCCCTCCAAAACTATCTCGCAAGAAAACCAATGCGGGACCTCTCGGACGACGTGGCGACGACATCAACACCGTTCGCCACCCAACCTTTTACGACTCAACCTTTCGCCTCAACCATTAACCTGACCATGGCCTATACGCAAAGTTCAGCCTCCTCGTCTATTTTTAGACCAACCTCCATCGGGGTTTCGTTACCCCCTCAACCGCCTGCAATTCAACCAAGTTCTACATCATATCAGAACTTGATTGTCTCGACCCCTCACACTCTTGCGCCTATATATGCAGGAGTGCCTACCTCGCCCTTTGTCAATGCCGTCACACAACCTCCTTTGGCGGTATCTAGTCAGCTTATGCCTTCTACCTTCATAACGCAACCACCCTTAACCTCTACTTCTGCCCCTGCGACTAGCCATCCGTACATTGTACAACCGACTATGTCGCACACCTCTTCTAACCTCTTTCAAGCGCCTTACAACCTAGGGGGCGCTCAACCCGCCAATCTGTCAGCAGACGTCATCAAGATGCTGATGGATAAAATGTCCCGTCTCGAAGCTTCTATCTCCGGTTCAAGCAATACTTTGTCATATGAACAAGTTTGCAGCGAGCCCATCCACCCTTCTGTCCCTATCCGACCATACCCCAACCATTGGGAGCTTCCTAAATTCACTCACTTTCAGAGTAAGGAAGACCCACAACAACATCTACGGGCATTCAGACATGCCTGTTACCTTATCGCCCATGACGATGCGTTACTTTTACGCACGTTTCCTATGTCACTTTCTGGCCCTGCCCTTGACTGGTATAGTTCTCTTGCCAGACATTCTATCTTTTCATTCATCCAACTCACCCAATTATTCGTTGACCATTTCTCAATCAATATCACTAAACAAGTTTCGATCACAGACCTTTACTCCATCAGGCAGTTTGACGACGAATCGATAGCCGATTTTGTCGCCTGTTGGAGAGGCTTGATTAATCAGCTCTCCTTCTCCTTGCCTCAACCTGAGCTCATTGAGCTCTTTTCTCGAGCATGTGTCAGTCACATCTCGTCCACCTTACGGGTTCAGACATTCCACACTTTCGACGAGGCCTTCACCATGGCCCGAAAGCTTGAACTCCGCGCCATTGAAGAAGATAAGGTCAAATTGTGTAACACTAACACAAGAACCAATGACCATTCTTCTTCCAGACCTTCTTCTGCCCACTCTCAATCCAAGGAGTCGGCAAACACTATCATCTTTAGACCATCATCTTCAACAATAACCAACCGCTCAACATCTTCAACATTAGACTACATCAATAAACATTTTCAACGTCAATCCATACAGCGTCAATTCACTCCAATTGGAGAGTCATATGCCTCTGTCTTGGATAAACTCGACAAGGGGAATCTTATTTTAGATAACCCGAACGCGCTGCCCAACCAAAACCTTGACATCTTCAAGCAACCCCTTTCTAATCACCCACATACTCAAGACAACGTCCAAACCATAACCATTGACCCTCAAGACCATGATATACACACGGTCGACACTATCTTTTCTCTTATCCCTGACCAACCTTTTTCACAGGTGGAAGACCCTTCTTCTCCTATACCTCCTCCACATGGTGAAGAACTTTCTTCTCCCACTTCTCCTCCAGCGAATTCTCCTATATTAGAGGACGCTTTGACCACATCAACGCCAGCTACCTCGCCTTCATCCTTATTATCATCCATAGACGATCATACCTTTTTGACTCCCCAACCATACACAGAAGCCATGACTACTCCAGAGCTCTTTCCTCTTAAAGAGCCCACACCTTCAATCTCTTCTCCATTGAGAGAAAAACCGTCCACATCTAAGTCCAAACCCGCGCAGGCGTCCATCATGCCCAAAGAGATTAAACCTCTTGGTGTTCGCCCCACATCTAATCTTACCTCGCACAAAGGTGGCCCTCAACCCAAATCAAAGAAGGCTACTAAACCACACCGGAGGCCTCCTCCCCTACCTTCGTCATTGCCCTCTATCTTGGGCCCACATCCGTCTACTTTACTCGGAGTGCTTCCCACTCCCTTACTTCACAGAGGTAAGTCACCTCCATTATTCTATCAACCCGTCAGACTTATACCTCCTTCAAACCATCGACCAACGCCTCCTTTGCCTCCCAAACCAATGTCACCAACCTTCTCTGCAATAAAACATCCCGACCCGTTAGCAGGTTCATATGCCTTGCTCTTACGGCAATTGTTGCAGTCCTCTCGTCTCTCTCTCCCGCCTCTTAGACCATATCACTCTCTCGGACCAAAACCACCATGGTTCGATGACACTTGCATTTGTGCGTATCATCGCACGCCTGGGCACGACATGGAGCATTGTCATGCCCTCAAGGTCGTTGTTCGCCAATGTCTGGGGAATGACACCTCTCTTCTCGACCACGTTATCCACAAACCTTCAACACCACCCCACTCATCAACTCTCGGATCAAGGCCATCTTGGTTCGACAACTCTAAATTCTGCCACTATCATCACACTCCGGGACATGACACCGAGCATTGTTGCGCTCTTAAAGCTGTCATTCGTCACCACCAGAAAAAGGATTCCTTTCTTATCAAGGATCCTCTTGACCCCCTCTTCGACAAAACATTATCAACACCAACTCATACCTCTCCAACCTCGTCATCTAAATCGGGATCTCCACGCCAGACTAGGGTCCCTTCGCTGCCTTTAACCCCTTTATTCGACATCAACACTGTCCATCTGACCACTAAACCTCAATCGACCTTAACTAATCTATCAAACACTCTCCCTAGCCGCTGGGGGAATTCAACCTTCATCCAAACTTCGACCAATTTTTCAACACAGTCTCGACCACATATCAATCACTCTTTCAACTTAGCCTCAACCAGACCAGCAACCAAACATTTAACCCAACCTCAACTAAACATTCGACCCAACCAAAGACCAAATACCAACCAATCAAACCTCGACCAACCATTGACCAACTATCACATGACCAAATCTCAACCAAACATTCGACCCAATCTTTTTATCAAAACATTCAACCTGTCTCGATCAATCCACAACCATATCAACCAACTTCACATCCACTCATCAATCAACACCTGACCAATCCGAAAAGAGGCAAATGGGGCAAGTTTGCTCTGAATTGACTCGGACCTTATCACGCACATGTATACACCAGGGACTTATCAGACCCTGACCCCTTTTATGCGTTGCATCTGCGACCGTTCTACTGCTAGTCGAGTATTCGTCCACTTGACACTTAACTTGAGCTCATCCCTTGAGCAATCCCCATCCTCTTCATCCTACTTCCTTTCAACCCTATTCCTCTTAACAATTCCTATAACCCTTTTATGATGTATGGATGCTTTGTCCTACTAAAAGGGAGCCCTTGACCTTCTACAGTCTTGTCCATGACTCACATTTCTATCAAAACAAATCAAGATGTCAAAACATATCCATGGTCACTATATCCATATCAAAATCAAAAAAATAGACTGATCCCTCGAAGGACAGCTGTACTATCATTGCTGTAATAAATAGACTGCTCCCTTGAAGGACAGCTATTCAAAAGCCTTTATATTATTAAACAAAAATCTAGACCACTCCCTCGAAGGATGGCTATGACTACTCTGGCAATAAACAGCAACTTATTTTAGAAGCTTCCCGCATTGATCAGCTTCGCAACCTGACCACCAAGCAAATGACATCTCTATGCAGGCTTCCCGCATCGATCAGTCTGCCTCAAAAAAAAAAAAAATGAGTCACAGACTTGGCTTGTAGTTGTCTCAGGGTCTCCTATAAAAAGGGGCAAAGTTATCTCTGCTCTTAAAATGGGTTACCCTCTTTCCTCCTCCTATTACCTACTCAAGGGACTTCGAGCTCACTTTAATGTCTAAGTGATTCGATTACCACTCTAACATAACTATGGTCAACGACGTCACGCATGAATGGGGCTCTTGGTTCTCATAACCCCTATCTATGCTATCTTTTTGGTCCTTGTCAATGAAAGAGCAATTTGCCTTTCATCTTCTTCTGCCCTTTGGTCACATTCACCTTCATCACTTGTCGATCAACTCAGCTCAACTCTCTTTTCAGACCATCAACATGACCTTGCCTATTCACCCTAGTTTCTATGGACACCAATACACATGGAAACTATTGACCCGCCACAATTTATGTTCAACATAAACCAATACTTGCTGAAGCATAAATAGACCTCAATTCATTTTTAGCATACATCCATCACGCATATGGGATATTGCTAGGGATGAAAAACCCCTCAACCAATGTTGCAGAATACACCATTTGGAAAAGGCTGCAACATCTTTTTTTTTCCTTTCCATCCCTTTGACCCTTCCTCCCTTCTAGGGAGAACTACATCGGCCTGAGGCCCTATCACCAGGGCTATGTAGGCAGCACTCAGTTGACATGGGGTCTTCTGGGGTTAGCTCGGCCGCATCCTTTCATCCATTCATCCATCCATCGACCACCAACCATTGGAGATCATGCCTATCTCCTCCGACCTCGACCACTTCCAAGACGTTGTTGCCTTGGTTATTTTTGCATGTATGCTACCTCATGACTGGTTAGCAGAATTGTGCGCAGACCCTTTTGGACCCTCACAAGTACAGGATCGCACACCGGTTGATCCACACTACTTGTGACTTTTTCGCGTTTCTAGGAGCACTTCCTGAGCCCAGGATACCTGGAACGCGACGACCCATTTGGAGCTTCAGCTTAGATTGAGTGACCCGATCAGCAGACGACTAAATGCTGGGGCCCGGTTACTTCAATTTTGGCACTCCTCGACCCTTGACCTGCGACACTTTGGCCTAACCGTCTCGTGTAGTGGTATGCACGCAATCACAACCTTTGCAGCGTTCACCCTCACCCCTTTTTCATCCGCTCTTTATCAAATAAGCACCCGATTCCCAGTTCCCTTCCCTCGACTCCTGCTTTGAGGGGGAATACCTCATCCTTACTCAGGGCATTTCGCTTCCTATTTTTGTCTTGCAGTTCATTCGAACAACCAACAAGACGAAATCAACCTTATCCCTCACCTGGGGTACTCACTCCTATTTTTGTCTTGCAGTTCGTCCAGAACAACCAACAAGACAAAAAGGGGCAAATGTAGACACCGAAATCGTGTCGACTCCCCTGGTCATTCCCCATCTTATTCTTCTTCGCCTATTGAACCCTTGCCGATCACTTGTTTCACCAGCATTGACCCTGGCAGCATGTAAAGAGGAGCACAGAGCAAAAGGTAGACTCTATCCCCATTATGCATCTGCCGATGACGGTCTTTACCCGACCGATGTCGCCGACGTCGGTCACCTATCGGCCGACATCGGCAATTCTGCCGACGTCGGTCACCTTCCCCTTGTCCGTTATCAGTTACCATTCGATTTCCTGAAACGGTTGACGAACTGTTTCTGGAACCGTCCCCATCCCCCGCCTTCATCAACCTCTGCCAGCCATTCTAACAGGATCCCTGAACGCTATCCAACCATCCGAATGCTGAGCAACCAACCTGCAAATTCCTCCACCAACCTGCGAACTCTGAGCAATTATCGACACTACGACATCAACTAATCTGCACACCATGGCTTTCATCGGGTCTTCTACCAGGTAAGTCTTTATTCTGTTTATTTCATTTTCTTTCTTAGTTATTGTTTATGTTCTGTTATCCCTGCCTCTGTCCTCAAACCCCCGGACTCTGTTCAGACCTCGTCCCGACCTTGCCCAGACACTGTTCAAACTCCTCAGACTCTATCTAAACCTCGTCCCTGTCCTTATCAAACCCTGTCTTGACTCTGTCTAAACCTCATCCCTGTCCTTATCAAAACCCTACCCTGACCATATCAGACCCTGTCCCGACTGTTCAGACCTATCCCGACTCTGTTCAAACCCCCCAGACTCTCCCTGAACCTGTCCTGACTCTCTCGGACCCTGTCCCGAACCTTTTCCCTGAACCTGCCCCTACCGACGCCGGTCACTTCCCCGACCGACGACGGCACATTAACCGACGTCGGCACCTTCCCTAACTGATGCCGGCACCACAGAGACCGACGCCGGCACCACAGAGACCGACGCTGGTGACTGTGCAGAACAGTGCCGCATATCAGGTACGCCTTTTATTTTCTGTCATTTATTTCTGTCATTATCATCTACTTTTGTCCAATATTCTGCTCTTTTTTATCAGTGGGTTGATATCCTTCTAGGGAGTCTTCGTACTTCTGGGATCGGGCGTTCGCCTGACAGCCCACCATATCTTTGACTAACGTTATCCGTGTTGTAGCCTTTTCTTCGCAGGTGTCATTCCTCCACAGCAAAAGAGGAGAATCTTTCAACGTCTGATTTCGGTGCGCACGACTATATCAGGTACTTCTAGCCTTAACCATCTTTTAGTTTCTTATTTCTTCTTTTGAATGTAGAAAGCAATTTTGCATTAGAAACAATTACCTCTAGGTTCACATCTATGTAATGTAGGGATTGACATTTGAATGGAAGTATGTCATTCACCAACTGATTATCCTCAGTTGAAATATCCTCTTCTAGTGAAAAAGAGTCCACATTATCCATGTCTTCCTATAATGCTAAGTAATTATGATAGTGACCATTGAATATAGTCACATCAAACACTGTGTCTAATTACTCCATGGAATCCTTGATATAGAACCTAGACAGTGTTAGCTCTCTTTTTGATGAACTACATGACAATGCCATAACAGTTTTATGGATACTGATATGTTCCAAACTTTTCATAATGGCATATATTGAACTAAATTTTATAGATAGTAAATTACTCTAATATTAATTAGGGCTTTTAGGATTGTTTTAAGGCTTAAATTTACCCAGACTCTCAAAGATATAATGGTGTGAACTTGGCTTGGGGATCAATTTTAATAGCTTTTTACATTTATTTCTAGTTTGTGTGCCATTAATCATCAACATCTATGATATCATCACCTTCATTAAATTTGATCACCCTATCCTAGTGTACATACCACATAAGATTCCTTGTAATTAAAGGTGTCACACTATTACCTTTCATCTTTTTCCATGTGTCATTTTTTAGTCTATTCAAGAGAAGCCAAACTTTGCCTTTAGGCTGAAAAACTCCAAAACATATAATGTTCTTTAGAAATATTAGTTTAGAATTATTTTATCCTGAAGTTTCTAAAATAAATCTTAAAATGGCTAAGTACTTCTTGGGAAGGTTAGTTTAGGTGGAAGCAATCACATATAAAGTCCTTGATGAAAAAGATCCAAAAACAAAGCTTCTAACGAATAGTATCTAAAACAAAATCTCCAAAGAGGAAGCTCCCAAAATGAAAGTTGTTGACACAGCCTATGTTGATAAAGTTTCCAAAGACACTATTTTAGAAACAAACCTTCTTATGGAATGTCTCCAAAATGAAACTTGTCAAAGAGAAATTTTCAAAATGAATTCTCTAAAATAAATTATTTGGTATAAATCTTTTTACAAAACTTATACGACTCATCTCTCATCACTTGAAACTTCCTTTCCTTTATTGGAGGAGTTACAAGTTATTTTTTGACACATGGCCCACTTAAACTTCTTGGAATATTTATACTCCATCCTTAAATATTAAAATGCATATCCTATCTTGGTGATAAATATATTTAATCTTTAGACGTCCTCATGTTGTGATTTTAGTCATTAGAACATGTAATTCTATGTCAAAACTTAGTTTTCCCAAAAAAGTGATGAAAGTAAGTATATCTCTCATGAAAATTATAATCTTGTGCTGGAATATAGTCACAAAAGTATTATCGACCTTATGTATGTATTTTCTAATGTGATGTCATCTATGTTCCTACTTATAGATCACCTTCAATAAGTCTTCATAATTTACTAGTAGATGGATTAGAGACGGATGTTTATTCTTGCAATAGAAGTTCTAAGTAGACATAAGGACCATATTCAGACATTTTCCATATCCAAGTATCTTATCATTGATTTTGAATATGTTTTATCCCATTTTAAGAGTGTATAAAAACATGTTCCATTTTTTGTAAGCTTAAAAAGTTGATAAAGCCTATAGACTTCCTTGAAGGTCTTCAAAAACATGCTTATTGAACTACCAGTGAACAAGTTTTTTCTCCTTTATTTTAGCTATTTAAATTTATTTTTTCATGACATTTATAACCTATTAAGGATGTCATTATGTTATTACATGGGTATAATGAATTTATTGATGCCATTCGTGACCTTGAGAATGTTTGTAACCTTATTTTTCTATATAGCCAAGAAGGTAATATTCATCATGATTATGTTAAAAGGATTGGAACCTATTATAATACCATTAAAATACCTTGAAATACTTATGTTATATTATGGGACCTCTAACCAAGACAAGATAGTCTCTTTCATTGGTTAGGAAGTTCAAATCCATTTAATCTCAATGTAAACAGGTTGAAAAATGTAGTTTTAGACTATTATTTTGTCTTTCTCTTCACACATGAAAAATTATTACTCCAAAATGTGCCTAAAATATATGAAAGTATCATTATGGTGATTTAAGTGCATTTTAAGTGCATTGGATACATTTATACCAATATTCTTAGTTATGAGCTTCTTGAGAGAAAAATAGGCAGTTTTAGGTTTCTAATCTTATTAATGATTGTTTATAAAGTTAAATCCATTAATGGAATACAAAATTACATTAATATGAATTATAAAAACCTTAATAACATAACCTAATAACATTCCTCCCCATGCATCTACTTAGCTAACTTCCAACATCAAAAAGTTTGTCTTCTTGAGCTTGCAAGTTATAGATATACATTCTAGAGGATGTTTTAGGTAGAAAATGGCATCAAATGCTTGAATTTTTGGTTTATAAATGTTTTAAATATGTTTTATCCATGTTTAATGAGTTATAATTATGTTCCTCCAAATTATTTGACCCCTCAAATATTCTTGAAACATAATTTAGCCATGCCTAACGTTTCTTGGTAGTTTAACTATTTTGACCCAAATGGTCTTCTTATGATGATATGATCTGATGGTAATGAATGTAAAAAATCCTAAAACCTTCCCATATGTTCATCATACCCTGAATTACCATCCAAAATTTAATCTCAACTTAAAACTTGGATTCTCCCTTCATGGTCATAATCACATGCTTCACACAGTCAAGATGGTCATGCATATCCATACATGTATAGGCCTAATGAGGTCATATAAGTATATATTTTATATCTTGGTAGATACATAAACATTAATATGTATATTTAATCCATAATTTATGTGTTCTAACATGATATGTCTATTACTTCATTCTTGAAGGGTTATCTTTAACTTGTTCAAGCACACATAGTCCTTGAATGAACTTTAATATATCTATTTTTTATTTTTTATCCTTATGAATGCCTATAAAAACATTATTGAATAATTAGATAGATTAAATAACTATTTACATGACCTTATTGATGCACATGTTTAACAAAAATATGCATCTTCTTTCAATTATGTGTGCAGGCCTATAGGTGCCTATTTTCAAGCTCAATCCTCATTGTAAACATGCATTTAGAATTGAATCCTCTACTTGTTATGAATTAAATTGATCTAATAAATAATATGAATTAAATTAAATTTCTTTGTTACCTTTCCCAATGATAAACTATACAGGGTTTGCCAAAAAATTCCCATTTCAAACTTAGAGACTTATACAACCCACTTTAACATGCATATATCAAACTATTCTCTTTCCACCATGGCCATAATGGTCTTAATGTAATTTTAGGGATTTATTTGAGGTCTGAAAATAAATATGGACATCTCAAATATTAATTGTGAATATTACTCTAGTTTCAAATGTCACTTGTTTTTCCATACTTCAAACCCTTGTCAAGAACACCATATCAATAGTCTTAAGCCTACCACCTGTAACTTCCTATCAAATATAATCAATGAAGGTTTGCCTAATTTAATTATGCTTCCTTGAGATTTTTATATAAATTATAATTATAATAAAATTATCCAATTTTTTGGTTTCTTATAGACAATCTCAAAGAAAGAAACATATTTTTAGGTCTCTATAGGCCTCATACCTTCTCCAAAATATCAATACTCAAAATAATCACCAAATTAATTGGATCACCTATCCAAGTGTTCTACCATGTTAACATAAAGATAATATATATATATATATATATATATATATATATATATATATATATAGACACACACACACACACACACACACACACACACACACACACACACACACACACACACACACACACACACACACACACACACATGATTTTTATATCCAAAATATATAAGTAATCATAGCTAATTTCAATTTTTAGGGCTTTCTAAGTAACCACCTACAGGTAGCCTTAAACATAATCAACTGGTATGCATGCATACATTTTTATCTCAGAGTTTTTTTCTTGATAGTGCCTTGAATATTATTGAGGTATTTTTATAAGGTTTAATATAGTGTGAATAGATAATTTATAGTAACCATCATGTTGTAATCACCTCAAAACCATCATAAACCCTGCGTATCATTCTTAAAACTACATATCAATGAAATTTTCTTGCTAGTAAAATCATGATCATCGATATTTTGAGTTGAATTTGATGTTTTAGGGGTTATTTTAAATTCAATAAATAATTTTAAACTATTTACATGCATTAAAAAAACATAGACATATCATTTCAAGAGGAAAACCATGATGGTGGGGTTTAATAGGATTTTAGAGGGACTTACCTTATTATCAATGATTCATAAAGATATACCACCTAATACCTATTATAGGCTATAATTTCACCATTGTGGGAGATTTTTTTAGGATTTCTCACTTCTAGATACAATATTAGAGTAACCTCAAGCTGTGGGTATCATGTAGTGAGGTTAAACATCTAGTATTTTTAAATAGGCTAGCTCATTAGATGCTTCACTTAGTCTTGTCTTGAATGTATAAGGATAAAATTCCTATATATTTGAATCTATATCGAGCCATGATCCTTATGCATCAAGTGGTTATTTATCAAAGATGATGGCCATGTCAAAAGATGAGGGCATCTCCATTAATTGTGTATACTAGCTCCTGATTTGAAACCTAGATGAGATCTTTCCTATAAATGAAAAACCAATCTAGGGACATTGGTTTTCATATATCCATTTATGTCAATGTACATCTATGGATTGTGTATCTTCTTTTAATCTTTATTAGGTATAAAAGCCTATTTTATGAGACCCATCTTTCAACATCTACACAAACATCTTAGGCTTTTCAAATCTAAATAGCTACTTAAAAGGGTTCAGACTTTGACATTTATAGGCATGTCATGGAATATTTGAATCCTAATGGCTATTTACTGAGTTTGAAATTTGACACTGGTGTGAACATCATTAATCCTTTTGGGTCATTTCCTTTAGACACTATCATGTGGGATTTTTTTTATCCAATTTCCTTTAGGTACTTTGTTTGGGATTTTTTGTGAACATTTTATGTTTAGTCTTTTCTCCTGAAGGAATTCATTCTAACCCTTTTCTCTCAGCTTTATTCTTTCAATATTTTTCCTACAAACTTTTATCATGGATTTTTAAAAGTCCTTCAAAGCTTTTTCAAACATCCTTTCATAATCCTTTTATCGAAGGAATTTCCTTAGATTTTTTCCTGATGGCTTTTTACCACAAGAAGTCTCCATTCCAAAAGGAAAGGACCCTTTGGATTTTTGAAATAGACTCTCAAATTTTCAAGTGCCCCCTTTTGTTGAGAAAATTTCCCTTTGGCATTTGAAAAAATTGCTCTTCATAAATCCTAAAAATCTACCTTTCCAAAGGGCAAGGACCCTTTGCCTTTTATCCTTAGGCACTTTTTAGAAAAAGTACCCTTTGGACTTTTTGTATCGGACCATTTTCTCATGAAAATACCTTTGAGAAAATTGTCTTGTCCACTTTTATTTGAAAAAGATATCCTTTAGAACTTTTTCTTGTTACAATTTCTGAGAGAAAAATATTCTGGACCTTTTGTTTTAGGAAAAATGTCCAAAACAATTATCGATACTTAGCCCAAAAGAACTGAAACAAATTTATTGAACGAAATAGGTCTTCAAGGAAATGGTTGTAGAATAATTTCTTTGAAATAATTCAATATTTATCTTTTGCTTCAGACATTTTTTCTAAAAGAGTTACCTCTTCAAAAAATTTTGCTCAAATAACTTGTCTAAATGAATTCAACACTTAGACAAAAAAAAAGGGTACCAAAATAAACTATCTTAGTAATGAAAAGGCTAAAAGAATTCCAAATAAAAGATAATCTAAAAGGATTTATACTTAGATATTACAAGGTCTATAATCCCTTAAATAATTATTCATGAAACTACTATTTGAAATTTAAGCTTTAGAATTTTACTCAGCTTATTCATTTAGGCACAAGCTTGGTATGTGGGCCAAAAAATTGCCAACATCTTTGGTGACTCTCAAGAAAGCATGCTTGCTATTCTTGAGAACCAAAACCACTTGCCTTATCTATTCCATGGGGAATGAATTCATTATCCTCTACAACTAATTTGGTCTAAAATTGGATACAAGGCTGACCCTTTATGGAACTTCCTCTTGGATCAATAAGGATAACAAGAAAAAACAAACACTATGCCCAATGTACTTTGGGAAAGGAAACACATGACTGAAAAGATGTGCATAAGTCACTTAGGATAAAACATGAAAAATTATACAAGATGTACAATATATACAATGGATAAAAAATATTCTAATATCAAGGCTTTAGATGAATCCCATTGATTAGGATGGGTAGTATCTCTCAATCTAGTTGGGCTAGCTAAAAAACATTATGTTGTTTGCATCCATAGATCAAATAAGGATCACTACACAAGCTATGAAATTTTGTATGGTTTCCTAAATTGGCCTTATTTGAATCCCACTTAAAGACTAGATCCCTTCCTTGAAGTCCCTTGTTATGTCTCTCTTATCAAAGGCTTTCTTTACTTGATCTTGATGTGAATCTAGTGTTTTCATTACAAGTCTCTCATTTCATCAAGTTCCATGAGTTCTACCAGTTTCACATTCATGGGATCATCTTCTATCAACTCCACTTGATGTGCTAGTTATAATGTAGGTAGCTCAAGAGAGATGAGTAATTTTGCTTAGCTTCCATATACTAAGAAATATGGAGAATTGACAATGGTATCTTTAAGAGTCACCCTATCATCCCACAAGGCTATCTTTAGTTTAGTATGTCATGTCCTCTTATTTTATTCCATAGTTCTCCTAATTATTCTTAGAGCAAGGATCTGACCATACCCTTAGTTTGTGCTTCTTAATCATTTTCTCCATTTGGTTCATTCTAGATACCAAACCCTCCCCTAGCTATAACAACATTTCATCAGGTTTTCTTTGTCTAACATTTTCTTCATGTAAGGTTGAGCAAAAGAGGTGTACAAATGGGAACCAACACTCATCTAGCATCATTACCAAGGATAATTCTTGTCACCCATGTTGTTGTGGAATCTTACATAGATTTGTTTTCATTTTAAGGTTCTTTGCCACTTTGTGTTATTCTAACTATCTTGGCCATCAATGCCATAACACTCCACTAGGGATGTGCCAAGAATTTTTAAGGATTGATAATTTAATTCTATTATGTTGATTGAAAAAATATGATTAAGATTACATGTTAGAAGGTGTTTTTTCCCTTTTTGAACAATGTTCTAAATATTTTAGTGTCTTTTATTTTTATCTCGTCATTAACTCCAGAAAAGTATGTTTTTAGCATGTATCATGGTTAGTTTTTTAACTGCTATATTCTAGAATTGTGATTCTAGTGGTGAATCTGATTTTTATCACCTAGTTTCAAGAAAGATAAATGTCTATTTTGAATATTTTGTTTATTTTAAGCATTATGTATATTATTATTTTTTAAATATGGAAGGCTTGAGATCATGTTTTAAATATGAACTATCTATGAAACTTGTCTCACCATTAAGTTTATATCAAATATAAAGGAGATAAGTTTGGAAGTTAATTGAAGGAAAAAGTTTAGTTGTTAAGGGTTGTCAAGATTTTGATAATCTTGAAATATTTATCAACCCTCCCATTTTTTAGTAATATCATATCTCTCTTAACAAATCTGAGACCTATAGTCTTATGTATTACCTAGCTCCTTCTAAACCAACTGAATCCCCTCCCATGTTTGATTCATGAAGTCTACCTCATTCACCCCTTCATATCCCTTTACCATTTGTTCTTAAACCTCCCATTAAACCAATCATGAGGTATAGGTACCAATATGAGAATGAACATCCTATATTTTATGTTCCTAGATTCAAGCCTGTCAATTTTGATGAAATGGAAGTCTACCCTAATGAATTCCCAAATGAATTTAGGAAATGTCTCCCAATGTTTTAAGGGTACAGTGTAGTGAGTGGTGATCAAAACCTATGGGATATTAAATATATCATTAAATATTATGAGTGCATTAAGTTTTGTTTACACATTCTGGAGGAAGATGCTCATGAATGGTTCAATTCCCTTCCCATTGGATGCATTGATTAATGGGAAGAGATGCAGAATGTTTTTATAATTTAGTATGGTGCTAGGATTGGTCTAAGGTTTATTGTGGATAAATTTTGAAATATAAAAAGGGATCCTAATGAGTTTGTGTAGGAATTCAATGCATGGTTCAACAAGACCATGATGTAGCTGCCTGAAAACATCAAGCCTAGTGATACAACATGTTTGATAAAATATTGTGATGCATTTGATAAGAAGGCTATGTACTACTTGAGGGATAAGGCACCCACTAAATTTTGGTTGGAATTTAATAGGGCCATACAAATTGATAAAAACATAAAGGATATGGGAAATCCCATCAATAAGCAAGCTGATGTAAAATTGGTTAATCCTAAAAAGACATAGTCCACAAAAACTACCAATCTTGAGGAGACTATTAAAATGTTGGCCTTTATTGTCAAATAAATAATATACAAGTTGGATAAAGATGAAAATGGGATCTGTAATGTGTTTATCAATTAGGAAAGGGCTCTAAATCTAAACCAATCACATGGAATTCCTCCCTTCCATAATTGAGATAATGATAGAGGGAAGAGGCCTAGTCATGAAGAAAGAACAGATAGAAATTAGAATAGAGGGATTCTTTGAAAGACAAACAAAATGTGGTGAATTATTAAATTAATATCGATTGGTGTAAAAAGTTCTTCCTTACACATCCCCTATATGATACAACTAAACCAATTGATGAATATATAGTTGAACTTGAGTCTACATCATTCGATGATGATATATTGATGTTTAATTGTCTAATCCCCCAAAGTGATATGTCTACCTCCATAGAATTATTTAGTGCTACTATTATTAATGAATTTTAGACTGTGATTAAGAAGGTAAGTGTCCTAACTCTTAAATTTGATTATGATGTCAATATGGCACAAGCATATGAATTACCCATTCATCATTTTGATTTCTTATGCTCCATGATGATTAAGAAATATGATGGGGGAAGTCCATCAGTTGAGGACATGTAGATGCTAATCAGTATAACAATTACTCAAGATAAGGAGTATCACTTGAGAAGTGAAGATCAAGTTATTTCTCATCATTACACTACCCCTAGAAATATAAAGGTATGGGATGCTAATACAACTATATCAGTCACTAAAGCTTCTAAACTAGTGCATGTTTCCCAATTTACTAAGCCTAGAGGTTCTCTAGCATAGAATAGAGTCCCCATATTATCTAGTATCCTTAAGGATGTGAATGAGATTAAACAAAGTCCACATTTGAAGGATATTGTTAAATATTCAAATCCATCGCATCCTACTCCACTTTTGACCTTAATTGATTGTATTCCAATTGAAGGTGTTTTACCCTTCCACCAAATACTCCTCTTCCTTGATATAACATATGTGATATGGCCCAAGTCTTGAGACAACTAAAAATTACTATTCCACTTGTTGAATTATTAAAAATACTTAAACATAGGAAGAGAGAATTTGAGTACTTAGAATTTTTTGAAAGGTTAGCTATGAATGAAATTAAGTTGCCCCAAATACCCCTAGAATGTGATGAAGAATCAGAATAGGTTGTTGAACCTAATTAAAAAGTCTATTTGGGGATGGAATTGGTAGAAAGTCAGCTGAATGTTGATCCATTTTATACAACCTTGCTAATCATTGGATTTATTGCCCACAACTAACTGTATGTTTAATTCTGGAGCTTCTTACAATGTGATGCCCCTGGGTGTCTCAAATGATCTTAGAGTGAAGATTACATCAGACTTTGGAAAATTTTATGCCATGGAGTCAAAATAGGTACCATTTATTAGACAAATCAAGGTGTTGGTAATATAATTAGTAGTGCATCTAAGAAAGTATATGAATATGGATGTGGTAGTTGTAGATTACCTGCCTAAGTGAGTGATGTTTTTATCATGTAAATGGGATATTAGTATGGGTATAAGTGTATAGATGGACTTATCTTATGCCACCATTCCACTAGAGGGTAAGATGGCCAAGATTTAAATAGAACCCAAAGATGCTACATGTAATTGAAGATACAAAATGTACTTTGAATGAAGTATTGTACATAGATGCTGAATTGGGCAACTTTGTCGGGAATGTTAATACTAGTGAACAACTTATTATTCTTGATGTTGAATATGACAAAGAAGGTTTAGTTTGGAAGATATTTTTTGATGGGGCTTGCTTCAATCTTGGAAATGGAGTTGGGTTTTTTTATATGCCTCTAATGGTATATGTTTTAAGTTATTTTCATCTTTTTTTAATTGCACAAATAATATTATTGAGCATGAGGAACTCTTGCTTAGTTTAAGGATTGCTTGCAAATATGGAATACAAATTTTGATTGTCAAGGGAAATTCTATGTTAGTGGTTAAGTAGGTATACAATGCTTATGCCACCAAGAATAAAAGGTTGAAATAATAATATAATGTTAGTTTAGATTTTCTTGAGTTCTTTGATGTATTCAATCTTTGTTATCATGATATAAGTTTTAATGAATAAGTAGACAAACTTATAGGGTTAGGTTACTATTTTAATGTTGTAGATATGATCCCTCATTATTAGTATCAGGTGGAGGTGCTTTTTAGGCCTTTAATCCTAGATAATGTTCATCATTGGTAGGTGTTTGATGATGATGATGATCAAATGAGAAGGAAATCAATTCATATACTTGGAATCTATGGTTCAAGTTTGTAATGAAAAAGAAACCCTATTTGGGAAGGATGTTATTTAGTTAAATATAAACATGATACTTAAAGGATTAGTAAGATTAGAATCATGTACTGATGGAGCTAATATAATCAAATCAATATACCCATTTATCTCAAAAGACATGACTGAGTGTAGTTTCGGTTCTCATGAGAATCCAAGGAAGGTTTGGCTAGGTACTCACCTAAGTGCAGACAATAATCCAGCTTAAATATAGATACAAGTACTAGGATTGTCTATCATAGCCTTATTCTAAATTTAAACTGTATAGGGAAGACTTGTTCCAATATGTCATCCCATTGCAGACTGATAGCAAGCCTTTTAGGTAGAAATAAACACTTATTAACCCCGTCTTGGCCACTAATATGAAAGATGAGTTAAAGAATATGAGGGATGGTGGAATTATTTAAAACATTAGGTATTCATCACGGGTTTCTATTTTAGTCATTATATGAAATAATATTGGTGACATCCACTTGTTTGTGAAATTATAAAATTTGAATAAATCTGGTTTGAAAGATAATTATCCCCTATCCAATATGGAGAACCTATTATAAAGTGTTACTAGATTATAGATGTTGTCCATATTAGATGACTTCTTAGGGTACAACTAGGTTGTGGTTAAAGAATATAAAATATCCAAGAATGCTTTCACTATGCCTTAGGCATGTATGTATATATGAGGATGCCTTTTGAGTTAATGAATGTTGGTGTAACATTCTAGCTAGTTATGGTTGTTGATTTTTTAGGGATAATTAATAAGTTTATAGATATGTATTAGGATGACACTATTGTGTAATCTAAGACTAGATAAAAACATTTGGAGTATCTAGATAAAGTGTTTATCAGGATCAGGGAGTTCATCTTTTCACTTAATCCTAAAAAGTGTCACTTTAGAATGTAAAAGGCCAAGTTATTAGGACATATAGTGTTTAGGGATGGTGTCATTATTGACCCAAAGAGGGTAAAATCCATTGACAAATTTCCTATCCCATAGTCGAAGAAAGGAATTCTATCTTTCTTTGGACAAATTATCTTTGCAAGGATGTTTGTGTCCAATTTTGTAGAGATCACACTACCTATTGCTTCCATGCTAGAGAAGGAACATATAAGCAAGTGGGAGGAAAAGGTCATGAAAGCACTCAATTACATTAAAGGATATTTAAAGTTTTCTCCTATATTGGCTAGCCCTGATTACACTAAGTAATTTTAGATAGTCTCTTTTGCATCATATAATATTATTGTTGTTCTATTGCAAAAAAATGAAGATAGTCATGAGTAACCCATAGCTTTATTTACTAAATCTATGTAATGTCCTGAACTAAATTAGACCATTATGGAAAAACAAGATTTTTCTCTCTTGAAAGCTATCAATATGTTCAGGCCTTATATTTGAATTCAAAGATTGTTGCTTATGTGTCATATACCATGGTGAAGGACATCTTGACTCAAACTAAAGTATCTAACAAGAGGTGTATGTGGGTCAACAAGCTACGATAATATGACATGGATATTTATACTACCAATTTAGTAAGAGGGATGGGTCTAGCCAAGCTTATGGATGAGATCAATTTACAAGTTGTTGAGGTAAACACTACTATTTTTAATTTTAATGATACCTTGAGTTGATTTAAAACATCTTCATGGTATAGAGATATTTTTTACCACTTGAAAAATCTAAGCTATCCCCCTGACATAGAAAATAATTAAAATAATCTTAATCTTGTTTCCAAAAAGTAACACTTAACTAAAAGTGGACTAGCATGGAAGAATCTAGATGGAGTTATCCTAAGATGCATGTTGGAAGAATAAAATGATGACTTGATTTATGACTTCCATAGTGGAGTATGTTGTGGCCATTCGCACCTAAGGTTATATCTCATAAATTTTTGAGATTTGGTTATTTGTGGTGATAATTAAATATGTTACTAAGATAGTTAGAAAGTGTGAGAAATGACAATGCTTTACTAGAAGGATTAAAGTTTTAGGTCCTCTTCTCTTACAACCTATGATGATTGAGGGCCCATTTAGACAATTGGGAATGGATTTCATTAGATAAACTATTGATTCATCATGAACTAGACATATATGGATACTAGTTTCAACTAACTACTTCATAAAATGGAATGAAGCAGTCCCTATAAAAAAAACAACACACTAGGTAGTTACGAATTTTTTACTAAATCATATTATTTATAGATTTTGTATGCCTATTAAATTAATTGAAAATAATGGCATGAGACTCAAATCTAAAACTTTAATGTCATTTTTCAAGTATTATGGGATTTAATTGACATATGGATTTAATTATAACCCTCAAGGGAATGGGCAAGTAGAATAAGTAATAAGAACTTTCTCAAAATCATTAGATGAACATTGGAAGAAAATAAGAAGTGTGGTAAAGAGATGAAGTTTGCCTTATGCGATGATTGAATAAAACCTAATAAATATAGAGGAAAAATCCCTTTTGATCTAGTTTATGGAGCTCAAGCTATTTTTCCTATGAATTTTTAGTTTCCAACTTATCAGCTTATGCATAAACTAAAGGATGATGAGAAAATCAATCACTATGAAAGCAAGATGAACCGGATTATTGAGCTTGATTAAATTCAAATACAAGTTAATAAAAGAAACCCAAAGTTTAAGGAAAATCTAAATAATATATTTTATATGAAGGTTTCTCTAACGACTTTCAAAGTAAGTGGTTTGGTTCTACTTTAGGACAACATGCATGAGGAAAAGGGAAAACATGTCAAATTTGATGCTTTGTGGATGGATCCCTATTCCATTTACTACTATATTAAGGAACACACATTTTTATTGAGAGACTTAGATGGTGAAATATTGGAGCAACCAATTAATGATAGACATTTAAAACACTTCCTTGATTAAATCCATAACCTACAACTATGTATAGATTATATAGTGTTTTATCCTTTGTTGTTTTGTCACTTTGTTTCCCCTCTTCTTAGGGCCTTGTTTGAATAATTTCCTTTACTTTTTTGTTATGTGTTGATTTCTAGATCTTCTTGATCTATTTTTGCTAAGTATACCATGTTTTATTGAGATTTCATAGGTATCTATTGATAAATTATTGAGTTTTATCTCTGTGGAAAAATGGATGGTCTCATATTCTAGGTTTCTTTGCAAACTCATAGGGGCTATGTATCCCTAGGTGAGAACTAGTGTTAGTTCCCAAAATTACATTAAAGCAATTGATCCCTTACTGATTTCAAATGCCTAAGTCCATAGTCAAATTCCTATTTTTGAGTGTTCATTATATGTCATGTTTTGTGTTAAATTGGCTAAGTATTAAGTTAGTCTTTACTTAGTGTGTATAAAGCATTAGGGTCTTCAAGTTTTCGTCAGGACATTTTACCTAATGAAAACAAGTCTTTAGGAGTTTTATTTGCATAAAAAGTCCAAAGAGATATTTCCATCAAATAAATTATCTGCAATAAAAAACATGATAAAATTGAATTATTCCAAGGAAAATGTAAGGTCATTATTTTTTTGGGGCATTTTACTTGAATAAAAACCCTGACAAAAGTTAAATTCTTTGACAAAAAATTTAAGTCCGAATATTTTGCAAAAAATATAAAGGTTAGTTGCTATGGGGAAATTGTTTTAGAAAAAATGTTTTAAATAATTTTCTTGACCAAATTATCATGGAACAAAAGTCCTAAAGAAATGTTGTGGAATAATTATCTTGAAGACCAAATGATGAATGTAAATAAGAATGCCATAGAAAAAATGTCTGAAACAATTATTCTAAAGAACAAAAGGATAAATGAGGCCATGTTGATGAAAAATAGAAAAGATATTGATGAAAGTATTGAATGAAATTTATTACTCATATAAGTGTCAATCATGTTCATGTTGATTGATGTCTTGTGCCTGATCTGTATAGGTCTCAATCAATGGTGTGATGTAGATGGATGAATGTTCAACATAGCTCAAGGCAAACATAAAAATAGACTAGTCAGTGTACTTTTGAATATTTTTAGTTTGTATGAAAAATGTCTCATGGTAAAAATAACACATAATATAAATATTTTGGATGCCATTAGCATCTCCTAAAAGTTTGGTACCTTTATGTTTTTTCTAACTCAAGATGCAAGCTTTCAAAAGTTTAACAAATAGTGTGATGGCTACATGAACATCATTTATGGTCATGTGGATGTAAAAATTAAGCTCAACCATTATCTATTAGGGATTAAATTTAATGGTCATGTGGACATCATTGATGTTCACACAAATGTCAAATGATAGGTGCACAAATTTCAAATTTAAGCCATGATAATTATCTATTTGGGGCTTAAATTTGATGGTCACACATACATCATTAACATTCATGTAGACATAAAATTATAGACATTAAAACATTAAAATTAAGATAATTGATTATCTATTGGGGCTTCGATTTGATGGTCACATGCCCATCAAAGACATTCATGTGTACATCAAATGATGGGTATGTAGATGCCAAATTTAATCTATAATAAATGGCTAATGGAATTTGATCCTTTTGATGTAGATAAATGGTATGAATTTGATCATGATTCAATATCAATGGTGCAAGTGAGAGTTGAATTATCAAAGGAATTGGGTCAAATCAGGAGCAACCACATGGTAAAAGGGTGCTAGCCTGGTAAGAAGGCCAATAGATTATCCATGTGGAATGATCTTTGGTGTCTTGATAAGGATCTAATGCTTTGTAATAAAATTCTAATTACAAGGGGATACTAAGAACCCACATGGCTACCATATGGCATGCTCACATTCATCACACAAACAAGGACCTAACAATGCTAGTCTTAGGTGGAATGTTCAATGATTTATACTTAATGATTCATTGACACATGTCTTAGGGGAAACAATCACATTTTAAGTTAATAAAAAAAGTGACATGGTGATTTTATATTATCATACATATCATATAAATAATAGGACCTTGTGAAAACTAGTTAGTAGATTTTTCACCAAAGGTAGCATGTTGACTAGGCTAAAAATAAAATGAGGCATGGTAGGAAATCTGAAGATGAAAAATCACTCATAACTTGTTGACATTGCTACTATAATTCTAAAATTATAGTATGATGGAGTTTATTCTCACATAATTTATGGTCTGGTGTAGACCTTGGATAAATCATACATAAGAAGAGCAAATTACTTTTCTAAAAATGGAATAGTTAATGTTTAGTGCATTACAATTTAATCTAGCTTTATTAATCCCTTATGGGATCATTTGAATATTTTTATCCTAGAAATTTACAATTTGTATATTAGTGAGAGGGTCCAAAATTTCTCCAAGTAAATCAAAAGTTGAAAATAGTACATTTTTGCATTAAAAATATATATGAAGGAAAGCCTAAAAGACCAATTGTAAAAAAGCAAAGGTGTAAAAATGCAAAATGTGAAAAACAAGTTGTAGCTAAAAGGTAATAAGTTGAAAATAATCTAAGTCTTTTGCATTGTTTCATTGTTGTTCTTGTCCAAGCTCCTCCATGAGTGAGAAATTATAGGCTTGTAAATCCAAGGTGGGCCACTATAGATAAGATCATTCAAAGGACCATAGATCTAGAATATTCCTAGGGAATCATTTCAAGGACAAGTTATTCCATGGCATGCATAAGTGGAAGGGCAGCCATCCAAGAATTTCCAACTATGTAAGTGGTCTAGGACATCTTCAAGTAGTTTCACATAAAGACAAAGTTTTTTCATCCCTTTACTATGAAATATTCTCCTTCTAACTCATGTGAAAGGGATCTCCCACCATGAAATCAAAATATGTACTCCATATCTTCATCATTCCTCATATAGGTAATTAGATTTATGATTTTTATTACAAATGGATTAATATTTTAGGCATGACAAGGAAATATTTTCTAGTTGGAATCTTCTTGGTAGACTTGAAAGTTTGTTATTCAATTTTTCAAATTTTAACCCACAATCCCAGATTTGAAAATATATAAATAGAGGGATTCTCCTCTATTCAAGTTTGTTGATGGTCATTGTTTTAGGTGTTCATTTTATCTAAGTCTAGGTTCTACAACTTTTTTTGGATCAATTATTGTGTATAGATATAGTCTCCCTTGTTCAGGTGGTTACAACTATATAGACATTAGTGAGCTTTGAGAGCATCTTAATGTCTTTGTTATCAAAATAACAATCTCATCATGCTTGTCCCCATGGAAACAATTTTAAGTATTGATGTTTATAATATTTATTTTCAAGTTAATGAAAATTTTTAGGGTTCTTTATTATTTCCTATTGATGAAGTGAAATAATATATTTTGAAAATATTATTGACTAGATATCTAGTTTTATGTTCATTACTGGTTATCATTTTGAGCATAGATTTGGGTTATATAACCCTCTCTATATTATTTTAGAAAATGTTGTTGAATAACTTGGTAGGGCACCCTAGGTTTATGGATTTGAAAGGAAAGAGCTTCTCCAATGTTTAGTTTTAGTGTATGTTTTATTATTTCAAAGATGATTTGATATTTCCCACTAGTTTGCATTTGAGTTTTTCTACATCTATGCTAAGGAATGATGTCATGAATCTTGTAAGATACCCTACTATTTGAAAGCCACCAACATGATACATTCCTCTCTATAATTATCCAACTTGTACTACCCTAAAAATAATACACCCTTTGCATACTATAAGTTTTATTATCCTTGAAAATTCATAAGATTTTAAATATTTTAAATGTGTTTATATTTTTTTCTTTAAAGACCCAACATTGTAATTTTCCATTCAGCCCTTGTAGTTGAAAATTCTTTAAAATGAAGGATGCAGTCTCTTT
The DNA here is from genome assembly GCA_037957365.1 of Torreya grandis. Taxonomy (NCBI): domain Eukaryota; kingdom Viridiplantae; phylum Streptophyta; class Pinopsida; order Cupressales; family Taxaceae; genus Torreya; species Torreya grandis. Next base: position 278,440 of record JARHVA010007107.1, on the reverse strand, counting down.
CCCATCTATCTTTATTAGATTGTATATAACTTAGATAATTTGTGCATTTCATGTGTAACCCTTCATGGGTGAAGTGTGCATGCTTGGTTATACCATGGTCATATTTTTTCTTTCTGCTAATGATCCCCATGGAGGTTAACTTGTAGAAACTATCCATGTGAGAAAGATACCCCTTAGGTCCTTTCACCTTGGTTTAGGTAGAACCAAAAGTAGCATGTAACTAACCATACCCTTAGTAAATGCTTCCCAATCATTTTATTCCTTTATTCTATTCTAGATTCCAAACCCTCACCTGATTATAATGACATTTTAGTGGGTTTTTCATCTTTGTCTCCCATTGTCTTCAAGTGTGCAAGGCCAAGTGAAAGAGGTGTACAACTAGGAACCAACATTGTCTTATGTCAAATATAAGTGGGATCCAAATATAATTAAGTGGTTTTGATTTATTTTATCAAATTATCTACACGTAAGACATTTTTGTTTTAGATTTTCTTTGGTGTATATAATTTTTTATATTTACCAAAGAAGAGGTAACATTAATACATGATCCTTCATATACTAAGACTTTTTAAATAAAGGTACTATTGATAACAATTTTTATAAAGAGGAGTGAATCATCAGCTCAAAACAACATTTCATCATGAATCATATCCTCTTCTAGAAATTATATGGATGGTTTAGAGGATGTGGAAATGGTTTCAATTTTGTGCACTTTTGTAACTAAAGGATTGTTAGAAGGGATTTATAAGTCAAGTAATGCTGGTTATTAAAGATCATGTAAGTGTTTCATAATGAATTTGTGATGATATGGATATGTAAAAACTAACTCCATGATAGGAATTATACAAGGCATTTAATTAATTTCTTTCAAAAAATTCTAATGCAATTTAGAGGATGAAGAAACAAAATGAGGTTTATGAGGTACAATGTTTTTCATAAGAATAAGAGAACTATGTTGGAGTTCTGGTTGTGGAAGTGTTTCTTCATTTGATTTTAAAGATGTGGGTGAAATATTTGTAGTATATTTAAGTAATTATTTTTGATAGAGGGTTTATTAGGTTTAATGATATGGTATTTGTGAGTAGGATATCATCTATAATTACATTCATTACATTCACATATTTATAATTGGTATAATACTTGTCATAATCAACATCAATTACACAAATATTGTCATTTGAATGTTGTATGTTAGGGGTATACAAAGATTTTTTAGTTTTATAAAATGTGGGTTTGGTAACCTATTTATTTTGGAAAGATTTGACATAATCATGATGATGTAATTTGTTCATATCATCATGGTCAAATGTGTCTCATAACATAAAATAAATAAAAAAATTGACAAGCCCATGAAGTATTTTATGAAAATGACCCACATCATCATGAAATAAAATAAAAAAATTATTATTATACCATGATGGCATTGTATTATTATAAGTGAAGGGTTTAGATGAGATAATAACTACTTCATTTGTGGGACCATTAATTATGGGTAGGAATCAAGTTGATTACCTGATTTGACTATTCCTGATGTTTTTTAAGAGTAGTAATTTTAATTTCATTAGTTGAGGTTTGTAAATATTCCTAGGTTGATATATGACTTTGTTCAAATTTTTTCATAAGGAAATATTGCCTTTTTTCTTGATCAAATGCTTCGTTTAAAGTTTGTGGAGAAAAATTTTAGACATTATATTTACGGAAAGGTTTTAAATTAAAAATAACTAATTTTAAGAGATTATCATCTTTCATTTTATGAGACAATGATTTCCATCATTTGATGAAATAATGAGCTTATTTTGATGTTGATTTCTTAGCATTAATAAAATTACTAAGATAGTTTTTTGGAAGGTCATTTTATTAGAATTCCTTGACTAGAGCATTAACTAGATCTTCTAATTATGAATGGAATGTTGAGGCAATTTATTATACCATTATAAAACATCACATGTAAATGTTATAACTAATAGTTTAGTAATAACAAAGGCATTTTTTGGATCCATTCCTTGTAAACATTACCAAATGGCTTAATAAAATGTGTAGAATCATTAGTTCCATCCTATTTAATAGTTGGATAAGTGTTTTAATATCAATGGAGATAATGAAATGAGTTAAAGGTTCATTTTGTATAATTTGAAGCATATTATTATGTATAAAGGGTTGAAAAATGAGAATCCCATTTGTATCTCTAAGAGAAGGAGGAATAAAATTTTGATTATTTTGAGGTAATATAAGAGGAGGTTTATTAGTGATTTATATTAAATGATGTTGCATTTGAATCATTTGAGAGGTATTCATTATTTACATAACATTCATTTATTGGTCTTCATGTGCAAGCATTTGAGTAGTGTCAGTTTTTGTATTTTCATTATTAGTATTTGAAGGTGGGATATAATTATTGTTAAGAGGAAGAATGTTAGTGTTTATTGGAAGAAAAAATCCAATAGTAGGGTTAGGGATTTTGCATATTATAGGATTCCCCATATTGTTATTCATTAAGCTTGTATCAATTTCCCCAATGGTGTAGTAAGTTAGTTGGATAAGGTGGTATCCTAAGAAGTTTAAAAAGGATTAGAACTATCCACATTATCAGTTTGGGCAATTTGAACCATGCTGAAATAAACAAGCAAAGGATGAGAAAAAATACACCAAGAGTGATTACCCTCTTTGGTAGATAAAATAGGTAAAAAATAATAACCGATGTATTATCTAAATGGGTAAAGGTTATCAAGAAATATTTGGATATGTGATTTCATGATGTTTAAACAAGGTAAAAATATAGCTAAGTTAAATGTATGTTTAAATATGGAAAATTATGGGAATAAGACAAAGTCAAATAGACACTGTATGGGATTGGCCAGTTGAAATTCAAGAATGTAAAGAATTGTATCGGCCATGTACTGCATAGCTAGATAGGTTATTCCCTAAACGATAGGGAAATTGATAGACTAGATCAGTGAGTTAATAAGTCTAATAGGTTGATTTATTTCTATAGGAAGGAAAATAGGAAATTATTTAAAATATTGGATCGAGTAGGTTGACTTAATTTCATAGGAAGGAAAACAAAATAGTTTGTAAAAAAACCTAGGTCGAATAGGTCAACTTAGTTCTATAGGAAGGAAAATAGAACCATCTATAAAAGACTGAGTTGAGTAGGTTGAATTAGTTCTAAATGAAGGAAAAATTTAAAATGGTCTTAGTTTGGATGATTTATTTTTAGTTACAAAAAAGAGAACTAAACACATAAGAAACTAGGTTGAGATGGTTGTTCTAGTTTTCGCACACATCACAAACCTTATATCAACACTGGTTAATAAAAAATTTCAATATACCATAGAATATAAAACAAAAAGTAATCATATGAAAATTTAGAAACTAATTAATTTCTCAAAAAGAGATCATGAAGTTTTACTAATGGTTTTGATTCAAAATGTAGGCTTCTAGAGATACTTGTTTGTCCATTAGATAGTTATAGGAAAAAACATTTTTAGAAGATCACCCATTTTTTATCCATTTCATTTATTATCCACCCACATTAAAACCATACTATTTTCAATAATTATCTCAAATATGTCATAACCCCAAAATTTTGAGTTTTCAAAAACCCTAGTTTAAGGAAAAAATGCCCTCAAAAACCAAAATACAAGTCAATTTGGTAATAAAGTATTTTCATAATTAAATTTCACAATGAAAAAATAAATTAGAGTTTAGAATAATTTAATATATAATTAAAATCACCTAGGAACACCAAAACACAGAGTGAGTGCTTAATATACTGAACAAAACCTAATAGTTACATCTAAAAATTAACATTATTTACTTAGACAAGAAGAACATGAAGACATATGTTCAGAAATTTTGTACTCCATGTTAGAGTATTTTAAATTTTAATAGATGTTAAACTTATGTTAGGTCATTGGTGACATATGTAGTCAAAACACAAATATACCACATTTCTCACTAGTTTTAATCCCATCCATATATTCATGGAATGCGATAAATGTTTGTTACATTATAAAGCTATAGGAAATAAATAAGAATTTAACTATTTCATTTTTTAAACATAAAATCAAAATAATTTCCAACTAAGTAAAATCACCTACACAATCACACTCAAAACATCCATAAGCTCGACACTCAGTTGGATCATACTCCAGAGGTGTAATCACTTATACTTATTAAATGCCATCCATAAGATATTATTAGGTCATAAGACCACTTATGGATATTTGAGACTTAATTATCCTATAAAAAGTTAAAATTACTTGTAAAATTTATTGCACTGACCAACTACCTAATAAATCTGATTGAAAACCAATATATCCATTCATTAACTTAACCTAACCCCATTGAATTCCCTACATACCTTTGGTGTAATTAACGATGATCATGATGAGTCTATAGAACCATAAATCATCTCTTCTCATTTAATACATAACATAAAAAACTAAATAAATATATATGTTCTTGATATACAAGCATACCCTTGCACTAATATTAATTAAAACCATGACTTATGCTTTGATATGTTTACTGCATGAACATATTATTAGTCATGAGATTAAATATCAGAATGGATCATGACCTAAATTAATATAAAAAATACAAGTCCAATAATCATCTAAAAAATAATTTAATGCTTTCTATCTGAGATCTTTAATGCACCATCCAAACATACCATAGTGGTTCACTTAACCAATATGCAATTTCACATATTCAATCATTTATACTCAAATTATGTAATAATATACCAAAATAGAGATGGGATAAATTTAAAATGTAAGATAATAAATATATTACATAACCACTTTATTTACTATGTAAATTCCCATCATATCACAAATACACCTAGATTTATCACTTAACTCTTGAGAACAAATCAATGCACAATAACCATCAATATTCAAATAAAGGTTTCGATAAATAAAAATAATATTATATAGCATACCCAACATATAGTTCAAACACAAATCTCAACTCATATGAAATTTAATTTACATTCAAATAATAATATTAAAGACATGAAATCATTATAGTTTTATCATTATTTATAATTGACTTAATGATTCTCCTTGATCTCATAGATTACTAAAGTAATATGAAATGAGAAAATCAGGTTATTATCACTATTTAAGTTCCAAAAATATAAAAATAACAAAATTTATAATAAAACTAATATTTCTAAGTCATTACTCATATTTATAAACAAGTCAATCATATTCATGTCTGTGTGTGTGTGTGTGTGTGTGTGTGTGTGTGTGTGTGTGTGTGTGTGTGTGTGTGTGTATGATTTACTTGTTTTTAAATATGAGTAATCACTTATAATATTAATTTTATTATAATTTTTGTGATTTAAGTCATTACTCATATTTAAAAACAAGTAAATCATAAACACACACACACAGATATATATATATATATATATATATATATATATATATATATATATATATATATATATATATATATATATATATATATATATATATATATATATATATATATATATGACATAGTATAAACAACTGGTTGTGCTAGTCTAAATCACTACATTTATATTCATATAAAAATTGAAAAATTAACACATAATTAATTAATAAAAAATTACTTCAACTATTTTACCTTTCACATTCACATCCAAAAATTAGAAACTCAATAACAATTTCATAAAGTCCCCTTGAAATAAACATCAAGTATAACCATGTTATATTCCCCTATTATTTAAGGATTATTGTTCCAACTTATTCAATGATGGTAATAATACCAAAAACATGTCAATATTTACCTAATGTTAATGAAATAAAATAAATGGATTCATATTGATCATTAATGATAATTTTTGAGAAATAACCAATTCATAAACAAATTTCATTATTAAACCTAATGGTTCATATATACAACTTTTCAATGAACACAAATAACTTATTCCAATAACATTTCAATAAACCTACAACATCTATAGTCATTTTACTTTGTATAAAACTCAGATTTCATTTCAACTCATGACTATACATCAAATGAAGAGAGATTTAAATTCCTTTATAAGGGCATATATAACTACCAAATAATTAATAGTTAATACTCAAACAAATGATCATACTATAAAGATCAACCAAAACTAACAATGGACCTCTCCAATAACCATTCATAAACCCACTAAAAGATTAGTGATTCAAATATCACAGTCAAATAATACGTAATCATAACACACATTATGATGGAATGATAACAAATACCTCAAACTTATTTTTCTCTATGAATCCAAAATTGATTCACAGCTAATTCCTAATACAATTTTATTTAAGACTAAAGACTATGTTTTATTATAATTCAATAATATGACCTATCTCATTAAGAAGAGGAAAAAACATCTTAAAACATAATAATTAATGTTAATAATTTCATTCGAATGCAAGTCAAAACCAAAAATAAAGTATAACTAATTGAGCTTCAAAAAATTATAATGAAGTGTCTAATATCTTTTATCTAATTCTATATGATAATTAATATTTAATTCCAAAAGACACATATGCATAAAATTAAACTTAGTAAATCATTACCATCTTTCCATTGATTGAAACATGGTAGAAAATTAATATGCCAACCAACAAAGATAAACTAAAATCTGATTCTTATATAATAATGATTTCTAGATCCAATGTGAAACACATTAAACATAAATCATTCATTTCCTAGAACATTTATTTGTTGTTCAATATATGAATGTACACAATGAAATAATGAATAATAAATACAAGAGATAAATTATTTACTCCATACAATCTCAATATTAATTAAATGGAAGACTCTATAGTTGAATATAAAAACATTCTTTGATATAGTCATATGAACCTTACCAAATTCAAACCACAATGTGTTACAAATATGTGCTTCAAGAAGAATGATCAACTATTCCATTTTTCCACTATCTCAATACAATAAGATAAACCCATCCATTAACATTTATCCCTATCTACCCCAACCATCGGATGGTTGTGGAAGTAGATACCCAAAGACAAACTTGAAGCACCCATATAATCCAACAAGTATGACTCAATAGTATCACAACTTATCCATGGGTTTAAATAAGAAATAAAGATTTGATCCAATAATAGAGCAAAAATAAAAACATTTATTTCAAACAAGATGAACTCAATAAAAACATAGTTGAAGTATACACAACACAAAATAAGCATCCAAAATAGACCATGGTTCAAAGCCTAAAACACTTAAAATCATCCAAGAGACACAAAATGTAAAATATTAACCAATGGTAAACTGATGAGTCTTTTTAGAATTAGAGTTTACCTATAGGATATCCATGGGCAAGTTGTCTTCTTGGTCTCACCCCACATGGTTTCCAAGACCATTTATGCAAACCAATAAATAGATTAGGTATATTCAAAATTGTATATGTTTTCAAACCTTAAACCAAAATTTTGTTTATAGTTAAAAATCACCCAATAAACATATTTCTTCATAAAATAAATCCTCAAAATATAATTACTTGGTCTTAGTATATAATGTGTTTCTAGAAGGGTTCAACCCCGAAGTCCTCTTACTTCTTCTTGTCTTATTTTCAACCTATGTCATCCTATCTTGTTAATTTTTTTCTTTTCTTTTATACTTTATTATTATTTTGTTGAAATTATAACTAGTTTAACTCCTTATTTTACCACATGGAACTCCCACCTCAACAATATCATGCCCCAATTCTGCATTCATGGGCTGGAGTTAAAAATTCTTGACTTTCTACATATAGCCCCCAAAAAATGCCATGCACACCATCCACCAAGCTCTCAAGAAAATCATTCAAAATTATTAAACCTAATTGAGTATGACCATAGTCAACCACCAAATCTATTTATTGTTGAGTTATTTAACCATGGTAAAAGAAATGCCATCAACCTAAGTATCTTTGACTTATGGTTGAATCTAAATAATTTCATCACTTTAGATTTAAAAACCATAGCCATTTCTTGGATTAGTATTCATTTAATCCTAGTCCTTTCATGGAATCTTACCAATTATTAAACACTTTATTTATTTTAAGACATTCAAATGCATTTAATTTCCTCAATGTAAATCATGGACTTATAAAATTATGGTGTTGTCAATCTTGGTAACCACTCAAACCTAAATTGGTTTTGAGTAAATATTCATAAAAGTTATCAAAGGTATAATGACCGTTGATAACCTTCTCTTTTCATTTGAATTCTAACTGCATCCAAACTTATCAATTCTCTTCACATTGATGTTAGATAAAATATGTTCTCATCCCAATGTGTATTTGCTTTCTCAAAATGACAACAATAAAAAAATGATAAACTAAAATGGTAAAATAATTCAATCAACACAAGACTAATAAAAAAAATCAACATATCTCAAGGTTAACAATGAGAAGACTCAAATTGGATGGTTACACTACTACATCATGCTTTAGAATTAACTATGTACTTTACCTTTGTCATTACATAGAATCTTCCAAGACCAACCTACACTTATTTGTAATAAATATGAAAAAAAAACCACAAAGGCATTAACACTATATGATCATCATCAAAATTATATAAGTAAATAGATATAATGTTGTTTGAAGATCAATTTAAAAACTATTTTTTTAATGTATCATAATATCCACAATATAGTGTCCACAAATCATAACACTATAAATAGTTAGTCAAATTCAATGTATTGGGTAGGTCTAGTCATGACATCCACCCCCTTAATAATGTCACCATCCTCATAGACTTATAAAAAATGAGGATAATTATTCTATAAAATATTCTCATCTTCTCAAGTAACACTCCTTTCTCCCATTTGATCCCATTGGATCAAAAACTTTTGTATATTTATGTTTTTCATAAAAATGTTGTATTGAGACAAAATATTGATATGTTCAAGATAAATTATCTCTTCATCCTCCACTTGGAGATCATTATAATATAAAACTTGCAAGTGGTATGAAAAAATATCTCAACAAGGCTAAATGAAAAACATCATGGATTTTTTATAGAGGAGGAAGAGCAAGACAATAAGCCACAAGGATGATCTTCTCCACTATGTTTAAAGGTTCAACATAACACAGTTTTAATTTAGTATATTTTCCAAACCTAATTGAACCTTTATAATTATTACCCTTATAAATAATTTATCCAAAAATTCAAATTATATATGTGATCTTTGTATATATGTATAGTTTTTTTTTGTTGACTTTAGATAACATTTACTATTTTTTGTATGACAACCATTTTCTCAACATAATCTTTCAAAGTTTTAGTACTTGAAAACACACTATTTTCTAGGTTGATCCATCCCAAATTAAATCTACATGTTTTCCCATACAAGGCCTCAGATGGTTCCATCTTGATCATATAATGGATAATATTATTATTGAGAAATCTCTACCAAGTGCAATAAATCTTCCCACTTGTATTATTGATCCATGACATACATTCTCAGCATGTCCTCAACAATCATGTTCAACCTTTCACTTTTCCCGTCTTTGTCTAGATGATAAGTTGAACTAAAATTTAACTTTTTACCAAAAATAACCATCACAGTTTTCCAAAATTGAGAATTCAACAACTTATCCTTATAAAAGATAATAACTCTAGGCACCCATAAAGGCAAACAACATATTTTATAAATATCTTGGAAAGGATGGAAATATCATGTCATATTGCTTGCAATAAAGTGTGCCAATTTAGTGAGTTTATCAATCATTACTAGGATTAAATCATCTTTGTTTATATATTTAGGAAACCTCATGATGAAATCCATAGATATTTTAAACCATTTACTTTCAATAATGGAATGAGGATAAAATAATCCTCTAGGATGACTATGCTCAACTTTCACACCCTATTATCCTAAACACTTGGCTAGAAAGGTAGCCACATACTTCTTTAACCGAGGCCAAAAATATAAATATTTTAGTTTTTAGGTCATTTTATTGACACCTAGATGAGTGAAATGAGATGCATCATGCACTTCATTCAAAATTTGTTCCTTTAAATTTTTTGAGTTTGGCACAAAAATTATATATTTTTATCTCATTAGACCATATAGATAAAATAAAAAATTAGAATAATAATATTTCAATTCTATTTTAGCATAGATTCTAAGGAATTTAATATCATAATTTTATTATTCAAACACAAAATTATTAAAATTATATTGAAGAAAAGTGATGTTGGCAATGTAGGTTTTCTTAATTAGAGCATCAACCACCCTATTCTCTTTCCCTTTCATATAATCAATATCAAGATAATTGATCAATTTTATCCACCTTCATTGATTTGCATTTAGTTAAATTTTGAGAAAATAAGTGTGTAAAGCTAGAATGGTTAGAATTAATCTTGAATTGATTTATTAACAATAAATGCATCCACTACTTTAAGGCATGAATAATAAAAATTAATTATAGATCATGAGTATATGCTCATGAGTCTTGAGTTTTATATAATCATAGGTAACCACTTTTACATATTTAGTCAAAATAATAGAAATGCCTATCTTTTAGCCACCAAAAAAAATTTCATGTTTCCATGTGGATCTGATATAGTTAGAATAGGAGATAAAGTCAAAAAACACTTTATTTCTTAAAAAGTGGACTCACATTTACAAGACCATTAAAATTTATTTCCCTTCCTTTTAAGGAAGTTATGGTGTGATAAATCCTTTTTAAATCTTGCACATACCTTTGTTAATAACCAAAAATCTCCATGAATCTTCTCACTTCATGTACATTCTTTGGATCTAGGCACTCATTAATGGTTGAAACCTTTGTAGGGTCTACTTCAAGCTCATTCTTATAAATTACATGTCCTAGGTAGTGAATTTTAGATTGAAAGAAAGAACACATTGATATATTTTCATAAAATTTATACTACCTAGGACATTTAATTTTTACCTGCCTTAAAAACACTTAGGGCTAAAAGAATTCATTGAGTTTAAGATTTATTAATTCCTTGAATAACTACAAGCTTTCTTTTAACATTGAAACATTGAACTCTTTTATTGACACAATCTATCTTAGATTTATGTTATTGAAACCAATTCATTCCTTGTATAATGTCATAATATATAAAATGGGAAAGGAATAGGTTCATACAAGTATTAAAATTTCCCAAATTAATTTTATCTTACTCTAGGCATTCATTAACAACTACTTTCTTCCTAATTCCAAAAATTACTTTCCTTCCTTCTCTAAGTCTATTTGGTTTGATTTTACAATTCAAATAAATAATAAGAGAAATGAATCTTTATGTTTCTCTTTAATAAATCAAAATAGATAATAAAAATCTATAAATTATACCTTTAGTCTCAATAGATGTTGACTAAAATTCTAAATTTATTTTGTCCAAAATTGTTTAGACCTTGTGGTTAATTTTCAAATTAGGGAAGTTTTTTTAGTAATTGTTTTATTTACATTTCAAACATGTCACAATAGTATTAGTTAGAATAGGAATGGTATTCACTCATATGGCTGGTCCATGAAAGCCTTCTTGATTATCAGTTTCGACATTTTTATTTACAAAAGAGTGTGATTTACAACTCTTTACATTTTGAAATTTATCTCAAAAATTTTAACCTTTATTGATAGTCCTCTTAGAGTTATTTTTATTTAAAATATTACTTACTCAAGGAATTTATAACATATACTTTCCTTACTTCCTATTGATCCAAAATTCTTGTCTAGCCTTTTGGTGAGACTTCTCATTTTCTTCAGCATGATGTGTTAATTCCAAAGCAAAAACTAATATTATTATATTTATAATTTTTACATTTTACATGGGTATCTAATTCAATGCTAGTTTGAAAATGGTTACCTTCATTTCCTCATATTGCATGTAATTTACATTATGGAGGAGTCCCAAAAACATGTTTTCATATTTAGAAACTGTGATAGTTCCTTGTTTTAGCAACTAAAATTCTACGATTTTTTTCTCTTTATAGATGTGCATTACCTTTTTATAAACTAAATTCCAAAATTATCCCATGAATATATAATTGGGATTGTATCCTTTCAGGTCAAAAAAAATATTCCACCACAAAGCAACATCACCTACCAATTGATAAGCTTGGATGTATGCTTTAATATTAGAACCTATATTGGGCAAAATGAAATAATTATACATATTAATTATCCAAGCCTCAATGGTCTCCCCATTCTATTCACCAAATAATTTGGGAGGACAAATATTTTTATCTCCTTAATAATGAGTTCCACAACTTTTTATTGTCTTGAATGTTAATTAGGAACTTCTTCTTCCTATCAACCCTCTTATAAGTTTTCTAAATTTTTTAGCCTTTGATTGAAACATTCCATTTATTCCTAAATGTGATGTAAATCACCCAATATGTCATGTAATATAATATTTTACTCATTATTAACTTTTTTTTCAAATTTATCTTGATTTGTAGCAAGGTTGCCACTATTTTCCACCCATGTTTCAACATGAAAATGCTAATCTAGTTCATGATTATCAACTAGATCACTTCCATTTTTCTAAACATTACAATTTTATCTAATCCTAACCATCTTGACACATTAAAAATGCATATTTAAAACATGTTTTTCAATTTTTTCTAATTTATCCTAACAAAGCCTTTGATACCAACTATCATAACCCTGAATTTTTCGTGTTTAGAAAAACATTACTTTAAGAATGTCACGCCTATAAAAAATAACATATAAGTTAATTAGTGACAAAAGAATTTTCATAACTAAATTTTAGAATGCAAAAATCTAACAAAGTTTAGAATGAACCAATATATAATTGGAATCACCTAGTAATACTAAAATACAAATAATGAGCACCTCATATAATGAATTAAACCTAATAGTTACATCTAAACATTAACACTACTCACTTAGCTGAGAAGATTAAAAAGTCATTCATTCAAAAAATTATGACTCCATGTTAGAGTATTTTAAATTTGAACCATGTTAAACTTAAATGAGGTCATCAGTGACATCTATAGTTGTAACCACAAATATACCACCTTTCTCACTAGTTTTTAGCCTAGCCAAGTATTCATAAAATCTGATAAATGTTTGTTACACTATAGAGTTAAAAAAAATTAGAATCTCACTATTTCATTATTAACACACAAAATCAATTTTTATCCACCTAAATAAAATGATTTACATAAAAACACTCAAAGCATCCATAAGCATAATACTCATTTGGATCTTATTCAAGATGTGTAATCACTTATACATCTTGAATGCCATACATGAGATTTATTAGGTTATAGAGCCACTTATGGATATTTGAGACTTAATTATCATATCAAAAGGTAAACAAACCTACAAAATTAACCACATCAAGAAACTATTTAATAAATTTAAGTAGAACCCAATAAAACCATTTATTAAGTTAGCTTAACCCTAATGAATTCCTAATAAACCTTTGGTGTATTTTTTGATGGTCTTGATGAGTCTATAAAACCATACATAATCTATTTTAAATTGATACATAACATTAAAAAACTAAATAAAGATATATTTTACTGATATTCAAGCATATCATTGCATCTATATTAATCAAAAACATGACTTATGTTTCAAAATGTTTATTGCATCAAAAACTTATTAGTCATGTGATTAAATATGACAAAGGATCACAACCTGACTTGATATTACTAATACAAGTCCAATAATTATCTATAAAATAACTCAATTTTTTAATTTTATCTCTTTAATGTACCATCCAAACTTACCATAACCATTCACTTAACCAATATGAAATTTCACATACTTAAGCATTTATACTTGAATTTCATAATAATATACTAAAAGAGAGAGGAGATAGAGATAAACTATAAATTATTAAATATATTATACAATATATTTATTTACTAAGAAATCCCATCATATTATAAATACACCAATCTTTATCACTTAACTCTTGAGACCTAATCAATACACAAGAACTATGAATATTCAAATTAGTGTTTTGAGAAATTAAAATAATGTTGCCTAACATTCCTGACATATAGTTCAAATACAAATTTCAACTCATATGTAATCGAATTTACATTAAAAAAATAATATTAAAGAACCTAAGTCATTATAATTTTATCATTATTGTTAATTGACTCAATAATTCCCCATGATATCATAGATTGCTAAGTCAATTTGAAATGAAAATGTTGGGTCATTATAAAAAATTAAGTTCTAAAAATATTAGAATAAAAAAAATGTTATAAAATCAATATTAATACATCATTACTCATATTTATAAATAAGAAAATCATATATATGATAGAGTATAAATAGTTGTTTATGCTAGTATAGACTGTAGACACCTAATTTTGATCATCTTCATGCCTAAATCGACATTATGTTTAATTTATATTAAATAACATATTTTAATCCTATAAATCACATAAATTTCTCAAATTTATCTACATAAGGGATTTAATTTCCTATAAACATGATGAGGCTAGCTTAAATGGTGTATTGCCCCATATACATCACTAAACTAGTTTAGTTCTAACCCTAGTCAAATTACAACCAAGTAATTTGGTACTTTTGTCATGTTAATCTATTAGTTCATAAAATTTAAATCAATTTCCCAAAATATAAAAATCACTAAGCAAGACTAATTATATTGCAAATCCTAATTAACTTTCCTAAACACAAAATCTAAATCAATTTAGTGAATTTCATTTACTAAAAAGGAATTTATGCCAAAAATGAATTCAAAGAGTCAAATGAAATAATAAAGTAATTTTTTATCTCATAAATATGACTCACATCCCACAAATATCTAAAATGCATTATCATGCCTCACAAATATTAGAAACAAAGGTGTCAGGATTTCATGACTACCTTTAACCTTCCTATAGTTTAACTAACCTAACCATGGTTAATTTTTACTCTATCCAAGTTATAATTTAACCTAACCTACCCATGGTTAGAGTTAGTTATCTAATCCATAAATATAATATCCAACACCATTGATCCATATATTTTTATGTGTAAGGATATTTTATAAGATTACCTTCTTAAAGTCTTTGAGAGTAAATTTATTATGCCAAAATTATGCCAAACTTCAACACCAAGCTACAAGTGACATTGAAGAGATGATACTTATATGGATGAGCATTGCCAAGAAATTACAATCATAATAATCCAAGCAATAAAATTCCTATGAAAATAAGTAAGCACCATTTCTCTTTTTTACTTTTGCTTATTGTGTTATGATCCCTATTAGTTTTTAGGCAAGGAGGTTTAATCTTAATGAATTTTTGTTCCCATGTTTTCTTATTTTGAACTAAAAAAAGACTAATTTATATGTTTTTTCTCTTAAAACTCCTAATATACATAAATAACTACATCTATATGCATGTCACAATTCAAATATTAACCTATAAGTGTTTAATACATAATTAATTATAGTATATTACCTTTCTCATTCATATCCCAAAATTAGAAACTCAATAACCATTTCATAAATTTACCTTGAAAAAAACATCAATTACAACCCAATTATAATCCCTATTAATTTAAGGATTATTGTTCAAACTTATTTAACTATGCTAATCAATATTAAAACCTCATCAATATTTATGTAATGTTAATGAAACAAAATTAATGGACTCATATTGATTTTTAATAGCAATGTTTTAGCAATAATAAATTTAACGTAATCATAAATGAATTACTATATCAAACCTAATGATTCATATTATACACGTTTTAAATACACAAAGCCAACTTATTCTAATAAACTTTAAATGGACATATAACCTCTATAGTTGTTTTCCTTTGTATAAAACCTAAATTTCAATCCAACTCATGATTTTACATCAAAATAAAGAGACATTTCAATTCCTTTATAAGGCCATCTACAGCTACCAAAGAATTAACATTTAATATTCAAAAAATGTTCATATTATAAATATATAACAAAACTAACAACAGACTGCACCAATAGGTAATAACCATTCACAAACCTGTTACAAGCTTAGTGATTCGAATATCATAGTCAAATAATACTTACTCATACCACACATTATTTAGGAAGAATAATGAATACCTTAAACTTATTTTTATCTATGCATCCAAAATTGATTCACAACCAAGTCCTAATATAAGTTTATTTAATATTGAACAATCTCTTTTATTTCCATTCAAGACTATAACCCATCTCATTAAGTAGAGACTAAAAAAATCTTAAAATCATAGTAATGAATATAAATAACTGCATTTAATTATAGGTCAAAATCAGAAGTATAATCTAATTAATTAATCTTTGAAAAACTATAATGAAACATTGAGTCTCTTTTATTTAATTTCTAATGATAATTAAAATTTAATCCTAATATTAAAATATAGAGAAAATAAAACTTAAGAAATCATTACCATATTTCCATCGATTAAAACAAGGTAACAAATTAATATGTCAACCAATAGAGATCAACTAAAGTATTAATATTATATAATAGTCATTTCTAGACATGATGTGAAACACATTAAACATAATCATTAATTTCTAAAAACATTTCTTCATTTTTCAATCCATGAATATACATAATGAAAATAATGATTAATGAATACAAGAGTTGAATTGGCTACTCCATACAATATAATTAATTATCTAAATGCAATATTATACAAATAAATACAAAAACATCATTTGATATAGTCATATAAACATTTCCAAACTGCATCCACATTTCCTTACAAAATAATGCTTCAAGCAGAATGATCAACTAATCATTTTTTCCACTATCTAAGACCAAATAGAGAGATCATGAATGCAAACCCATATTTCTATGTAAGATAAGACCAAACATCAATAGGTATACCTACCCACCCAAATCATTGGTTGATGGTTGATGCAGGTACCCAAATGCAAACTTGTAACATCTAGATAATCTGAGAAGCATGATGCAATAATTTCATAACTTAACCATGGGTTTACACAAGAAATTAAGTCTTTAATACAAAAATTTAACAAAACCCAAAAATTATATTCCATCCAAGATAGAATTTATACAAACATATCTAAACTCTACACAACACAAAATAATCATCCAAAAGATATTAGGGTTTAAAATAAAAAACAGCCAAAATCATTCAAGAGACACAAAACACAAAACTTATAAATTAAAGCAACCAATAATTCTTTTCACCATTCAAGTTTACCAATATGCCATTCATGGGTGAGGTATCATCATGGTATCACCCTTTATAATTTCATCAAACATTTATGGACACCAATAAATATATTTAGGTTTATTCAGGGGCCCATATGCTTCTAAACATTAAACTATTTAAAGTAAGCAATCACCCAATAAACACATTGTTTTGTAAAATAAAGCCTCAAACTACACTTACTTGGTATTAAGACATAATGTCTTACCAAAAAGTCTTGGCCCCAAAATATTCTTGCTTCTTCTTGTTTTATTTTCCACCTACGTCATCCTCTCTTCTTACTTTTATTTTATTTTATACTACATTTTTCCATTATCAAAGTTCTAGCTAGTTATACTCCTCATTCCACCACATGGAACTCCCACCTATATATTATAATTCTTAGATGATACATTCATTAATTCAAGTTCAAAACCCTTGGATTCTTTTATTCACACCCAAAAACTACCATACACACCATCCACCAAGCCCTCAAGTGAATCAATAAAAATGATTAACCCTAATTATGTAACATAGTCAACCACCAAATCCCTTTGTGGTTGAGTTAATCAACCATTGTAAAATAATATGTCATTGACCTAAATATATTTAAATTATGGTTGAATATAAATAATTACATCACCTTAGAATTTCAAGACATATCCATTTATTAGCTTAGTATTCATTTCATCCTAGTATTTTCATCGACTATTACCAATTATTAAATACTTTAGTTATTTTAATAAATTCAAATATATTTAATTGGCTTAGTATAAATCATGAAATTATAAATATATGGTGTTGGCATTTCTAGTAAACACTTACAATTACCACTCAGACCTAAACTAATCTAGAGTAAATAAACATAAAACTTATCAAAGGTATTATGAGCTTCAACAACTTTCTATTTACATTTAAATGCTAATTCCATATAGTCTTCTCATATCTCATCACATTGATGTTAGAAAAAACACATTCTCATCCCAATGTCCATTTTGTTGCTGAAAATGATAAAAATTATATACTAAAGTATAAAATAAATTCAACCAACACAACAATGATAAATAAAGAGGATCAACATTGCTCAAGGTTAATAATAAAAATACTCAAAATGGATAGTGACACTACTACATCATGCTTCAACATTAATTGCATACTCCACCTTTGTCATTGCACACAAGCTTCCATAACCAACTTATGCTTATTTATAATAAACTTATAACCAAACCCACTAAGTCATTTGTAGAGTAATAGATACTTTACGTTTCATTCTGATTTTCAGCGATGCATGATCCAAATCATTGTCCCCGCATAATTTGGTTTGAGACAGTGAAGTTTTTAAAATAAGTGCAAGCTCTATGTTCCTTTTGATTCATTTTTATCTAAGTGTTGAAACCTATAGAAGCTAACAAGTGTCATCATTTGAGGCACCTTTCATATTTTCTATGAGTTGGTTAGAATGTGCCGCATATCTCATAGTGACTCAGTGGAATGTGCCACGTGTCAGCATCCACGTTTTCATATCGACACTCGCATTTCATCTCTTTTTAGTGAAAGGTTTTAACAAGCTAAGTATCAAGATTAGGTGAAAATCACCAAGTGGAAATCATAGAAGGTCTCAATTTTGCTTTTCTAAAAGCAATGAAAGATGCCACATACCCCAGCAGAAGAAAGTGGAAGCCACCATGTGTCGTGATCTAAATTATCTTCATTTTTTCTTCACTAATATAGCAAAGACCATGGTGGGTCTTAAGTGTTATTTCTAAAGCAAGTGAAAGTTTCCAGGTGTCATGTTCATGTAAATATGAAATGAGACCCATTTGTTTTTATGATATAAATAGAGTAAAGTGGAGACAGCCACATGTCATCTTCCGCAGGTTTCTAAGAAGGTAGCTAAAAGAAGCAGAGACCACCACGTAATCCCAGATGAGTAAAGCGGACATTGCCATGTGTCTTTTGATGAAGCAGTGGAGTTTGCCACCTATCCCTATGTCCCTTTTAAAGTTACTTGGGTAAGAAATGTTGTGCGTCTTATTTTATTTTAAGCTGTTGAAGTTTCGAGGAAGCGGATTACAACAAGTGTCAAAGCCAGAACACTCCTGAGCAAAGACACAAAAGAGTATAAGTTACATGAAAAGTTTTGTGTGTCTTCAATAGGTGTTGTGAAACATGCCAAGTGTCATCTTACAGTTTCTCATAAAGTAATAAGAAGGTTTTCAAGAAATTGGTTATGTTACCTAGCGTTTAAGAGAAGGGAGCATCCTGCAATCTGTTTCAGCCAATGAACTGCCAAAAGACAAAGCATTTTAGAATCTATAAAATATCTTCTGTTAGACACTTCCAATTTGGTTAGATTTCAATTGGGCCATTAGATTGGGAACAAGCAGACAATCTAGAGTTAATCCAAGGCTATAAATAAGGGTACAGAGATCACAAGAAAAAGGAGAGACCAGAGAGAAGTTTTTAAGAGAATTATTGTTAAGAGTTTAGACTTTCTGGAGCTATGACTAGGAATATCATATGCTTTTGTTTTATCTTCTTAATTTGGAAGGTTTATGTAATTATGCATATTTATGTGCCTCTTATGTGACTAGAAGATTAATGATAAGATTGAATCCTATGCCTTTGTTAATATTTTTTGTGTTATTGCAAAAGTAGTCTAGGCTGTGTTGTCAAGAGTTTAGACTTTCTAGAGCTGTGATTAGGAATGTCATTTGCTTTTGTCTCATTTTATTGAGTTGAAAATTTTATATAACTATGCATTTTTATGTGCCTCTTATGTGACTAGAAGATTCAAATAAGAAGATTGAACGCTATGCCTTTGTTGACATTTTTTATATCACTACAAAAGTAGTCTATGTTGTAAGCCTCTACTTCTATTGTTTCCATCTTTTACATTGATCATGCACTTTTTTACTCTTAAATGTAAATGAATCCTAGATATAGTTTCATTGTGCTTAGGATTCAGGTCAAATTAAATTTAGGCACATTGCCATAATTAGATTTTCTTTCTTGCATTTGTGTTTTTGATAAAATTCCTATCCCTTTTCCCAATATGCACTTGATTTAAAGAAGAACCAGCTTTTCTAAAATCTAGGGGTTGTTTCAAGTCGCAAGTCCCACATCTTGAAACTTCTCATTGTTGGTGTTTATAACAAGAACAATTTTAAATCATCAATAGTTTTTGGCATGCCTAGTAGGACCAATCTTGAAGTTTCTTTCAAGATCGTATGAACCAACGAGCTATAAGGAGTCATTATTATGGACCAGTAACTAGATCACAATCTGCTACAAATCCAGGTGTTCTTTTGCCACCTTTGGTAACTAGTCCGAGAAGAAGAGTCAACCAATTTGTACCAATACCAAGAGCAAATATGGGAGCCCTTATACCCCCAAGAAATTATGCAAGCTTGAACACTGGTAGTCCCTTGATTCTCCCAATACCACTAGCCACTTGGGACCCTATCCTAGTGAATTCCCTAAAAGCTCTACCCAAATTTAGTGGGAAAGACTTTAAAACACCTAAGGGACATCTACAAGATGTATCAAATGTCTGTGATATACATGTTTTCACACAACAAAATGTGGCCATAAGATTATTAGCAGCTTCTTTTAAAGGGAAGGCTCTAGAATGGTATCGGTCTTTGACCCCAAATACCATATCTACATGAGATCAGCTCAGAGATCTTTTCTTTGAAAGATTTAAAGAGAAGGGTGATAAGTCTTCTTTGTTATAGCAATTAATTACCATTCAAAGAGCACCACAAGAAGCCATGACTGACTTCAATTCTAGATTTCAAAAGACTTGGGAAAGAATCCTTACTATAGCTAGACCATTACAAGGTATGGTTATAATATTTTATCTTAAGGCTTTAAATTCAGATATATCTATTATGATTCAGTCACTTGGAGGACACACTTTGCCTGAGGCTTATGACTATGTGGTCAGAGCTGAGAATAATTTGATAGATGCTAGAAAGTTACCTCCAAGGCCTCCCATGCCCATGTTCTTAGAAATTTGCTTACCATTACCTCAAGAAGCCCCTAAATCTATAGCCTCACCTATGTCTATGTACGCCTATCCTCAATTATTTGATAGAGAAATTGTCCCCACTTAGTCATCTAAGCTGGATCATATCAATAATATCCTAAGGAAATTTTCTAATGAGCTGATCAATATAAAAAGATAATAGAATACTTTCCCTAAACCCCAACACCAGGGCTATCAAGGAAATAGATTTTCATCTCAGCCAAACTAATACCAGGGTCCTCTAAGACAAACTAACCATTAGCCATCAAGTCAATTAGTTGCAGTCCCACATCCTCACAGACTATTCCTCCCAATTCAAATAGGGAGATTGTTCTAGGGCAAAATAACTATGTGGATAACACTAATGCCTGGAGTTTCCCTTGCAATAATGCTCATACACCTAGAGATTGTCTTTTGGGTAATCGATAACAAAAGGTGGCAAAGCAAAGAAGAATGGATGGTCAATTTACAAGTTCTAATGACAATCAAGCCTACTAGTCTACTGATATGTAGAATTCAGTCTTAATGGCTCAGATGCAAGGGATGTCTTTACAACAAGAGGAAGAAATAGCCCTGGAATATGCTTTGTTCTCATGGGTTAAAGATGAAGAATCAATATTTTTGAATGAAGCTTCTATTTCCAAGAAACTAGTGGTGCAAATAGACTACTGTACTAGATTAAAGGGAAGAATGCTGGAACTGCCTAAAGTTGTAAACAATGAAGCTACAGAGAATCCTTCATTTTAGGGTCATCTACACATAACTATTAGACAAGAAATGCTTCAGCCAGTGTAGAGTCAAGAAGTTCCTAAACAAGTTCAAAGAAAGACAAGATATCCTAATATTCCAAGAATTCAAACTTTAGGGTCAATGAATGTGGTTGATGAACTAAAGATGACCCCAGCACAAGTATCAATTTGGGACATGTTAGTTATTCCTAAACAAAGGACACTATTAGAAGAAGCTCTTTAAAATCAAGTAATGTCCAAATGTACTAAAGGACCTGCTAATAAAAGAAAGCTCAAAGATAAAGTTCATCTGTAGACAATAGCCTTAGTGAATGATGAATTAGAGGTAAGCAAATCCAAATTGAATTCCTTTTATTTCACTAAGATAGATGATTGGACTAAGCATAATCAGGAAAAAGAAAATAACCAGTTGTTAGCTATGACGCATAATGACCCATACGGAAATTATAACTCTACTAGTCTGAGCACTTATGTTATTTTTGATGAGGACCATGAAATCCCAAATATTTTAAGGGAAGAGACACCAAATACTCAAAAATATGAAAAAGATTCAAAAATTTGGATTTTAAATTTTGATGGGGCTAGATGTAAAAATGGTGCTGGAACAGGAATTTGTCTTACTACTTCAAATGGTGTCTTACTACTTCAAATGGTGAAATTTTTATAAGGGCTATCCATTTTCAATTTGCTTATACTAATAATGATGTTGAGTATGAATATTTAGTACATGGACTCCTATTAGCCAAGAAAAAGGGAATAAAGAACCTAATAGTAAAAGGAGATTCAAAATTAGTAGTAAAGCAAATTAGAGAAAAGGAAATAACCAAGAATGTTAGAATGAAATCCTATAAGCATAGAATTTGGGACTTAATAGAAGATTGTGAAGCTTTTAATATTGAAGTATTTCCCAAGATTCAAAATTTTGAAGCTGATAGGATGGCACAAATTGGTTCACAGTTTGATCCAAAAACTAGCCTATTAGTTAACAATGAGTCAGTAAAAGTTATAGTAAGTCCAGCTATCCCTGATAATGATGAGAATTGGCAAGTATTTGATAATGATTTTTGAGTACTCTCATTCTTGCAACAATCAATGGAATTTGCTGATTAATTTCAACCAAAGATTGAAGAGGCATATGGGGATCAAATTATACAATTAAAGAATAATAAGCTTCCCAAAGGTTTAATCACTTTAGAGAGCCTTTTTGACCTAGAAGATGTAAGCTTGGAGAAGAAAAGGTTCCAAGCAAATAAAACAAATTATTCTAAAATAGAGGTGAGTGAAGGGAAAAAATTAAAAGTTGGAAATTCTGTAACTCAAAGAGAAAAGGAAAGGCTAATTGAATTATGCAAAAAATATGATAGAGTCATAACCTATAGCTATGAAGACCTTCATGGATATAATAGAGACATCATTCAACACACAATAGAACTGACTAAAGGATCTAAGCCTGTCAGATAGAAATAGAGGCCAGTGAATCCAAGGATTGAGCCTCTAATGGTGGATAAGTTGCAAAAACTTTTAGATTCTAAAATAATTTTCCAATCAAACACTCAACCTGGGTATCAAATCTAGTACTAGTTAGGAAAAATAATGGTGATATAAGACTTTTTGTAGATTTTAGAGATCTAAACAAAGCATCTTTGAAGGATCATTATCCTTTGCCATCCATGGAACAAATTCTATAAACTATGGCTGGATCAGAGAGATTCTCTTTGTTAGATGGTTTCTCTAGATACAATCAAATTTGGTTGGCTAAAGAAGACCAATACAAGACTACTTTTACTACCAAATGGGGAACATTTGCATATGCTAAGATGCCATTTGGCCTATCAAATGCTAGAGCCATGTTTTAGAGAGCTATGGATGTTACATTCGGGGAACTAATAAATAAAATATTCTTGATTTATCTTGATGATCTTACTATTTTTGCAAAGAATACTGCTGATCATTTTGATCATTTGGAAGCTATGTTTAAAAAATGTCAAGAATTTGGAATATCCTTGAATCCCAAGAAATTTATCTTTGTTGTCCCTCAAGGAAAATTATTGGGACATATAGTATCTAAAGAAGGAGTTTCCATATACCCAGAAAGAGTGGTAGCTATAATGAACTTACCTCTTCTAGTCAATAAGAAAGAAATTCAATCTTTCTTGGGAAAGATTAATTTTGTTAGTCAGTTCATATCTGACTTTGCAAGCTTAGTAAGACCAGTGACACTTTTTTTGAAAAAAGACCTAATTTTCAAGTGGACTACGGAAGGAAGGCAAGCCTTTGAAGAGGTCAAGAAAGCTATCTCAATAGATCTAGTACTTAGAAACCCAAATTTTTCTAATCCTTTTGTAATGTATGTATATGGAAGAGAGCTCAGTATTTTTGATGTTCTAACATAGAAGGATAATAAATAGGATAGAGAGCATCTAATAGCCTTTTTCTTGAGGACTCTTAAGGAATATGAAACCAGATATAACTTTGTGGAAAAACAAGCATATGCTATGGTAAAAGCTCTCAAAAATTTTAGGCATATAGTATCAGGAAGTAAAATTTTGATACTTGTAACACATCCAAGTGTCAGAGAATACATCATGGAGTGATAAATTACTAAAAAAAGAGCAAACTAGATAACTAAGATCCTTGAATATGATGTAGAATTCAAACCCAATAAATTAGTTAGTATGACTCAAGAGCTTGAAAAGATGATATCTGAAGAGACAAATTTAGGAACAAAAGAAGAAATTGTATTGAGAATACAAGAAGTTGATCAAAATCATGGGTTACAAATATGATTCACTTTATGAAAAATGGGATTTACCCAAGATAATTTCCTCAAAATAAGAGAAGATACTATAGGATGCAAGGAGTTCATTTTATTTTAATTGAACAGGTTCTTTTCAGAAGAAATTATGATGGCAAATTGTTAAGATGTGTAGAAAAGGATGAGGCTAAGAAAATATTACATGAAATGAATCATGGAGTCTCAGGTGGACATTTTTTTTCAAATACCATAGCTATAAAAATAAATGAATCAGGTTATTTTTGACCTACTTTATTTATAGATTGTTATTAGCTAGTTAAAAAATGTAAATCTTGTTAATATTATGTGGGAATGAGAAGGAATGCAGTAATGCCTCTTATTACTATAATTGTGGATGAACCTTTTGCTCAATGGGGTCTTGACTTCATTAGAATGATAAATCTAGTATCTAGTATGGGTCACAAATGGATCTTGATAGCCACTAATTATTTCACCAGATGGACTGAGGCAGTGTTGCTTAAGGAAGCAATAGAAAATGTGATCCTAGATTTTCTAGGGAGTATCACTACTCATTTTAGGGCTCCTCGCACCATAATTTTAGATAATGATAAAGCATTTTTAGGGTAGAAAGTATCTGAATTTGCATTAAAGCATGAAATATATCTGAAAAATTCTTCTAATTATTACCCTCAGGGTAATGGTGTGGTAGAATCAACTAATAAGAACCTAATTAGACTCATCAAAATAATAGAGGCTGATCATCATAAGGAATGGCATAAAGTGCTTAATTTAGCATTACAGGCTGATAGAATTACTCATAAATAGGTGACCAAAATGTCCCCATATGAATTGGTATATGCAAAACCTGTTGTAATTCCCCTAAGCTTGGAGATTCCTGCTCTCTAGCTGATCAAATAGATTGAAATTAAAGAAAATGGCCCCATGCAGGTCAGATTAGCAAAAAATTTAGAATTTCAAGAAAAGAGGGATGTAACACATTATTCATTGATAAAGCATCAAAAAATAATTAAAGACTATTTTGATAAAAGGACTTCAAATCCCCATTTTGAAACAGGCTCAATTATTTTGAAATGGGATGCAAGAGCCACCAAACTAGGTTAACACACTAAGTTTGAAGCATTATGGACTAGCCCTTATAAAATTTGAGCATGTAAATAGCAAAATTCATTTGAGCTAGAAAATATGGAAGGTGAACCTAAAGATATTCCTATAAATGGAATCTATTTGAAACATTTTGGTTAAAATTATGTTTTCTAGCGATTTAAGATCATGCGGGAGTTGTGGTTTCTTTTTGAGCAGGCTCAAAAGTCCTTAGGGTCACTAATAACTATAGATTAAAAAATACTTTATGTTTCATTCTAATTATCAATGATGCATGATCTAGATCGCTATCCCCGCATAATTTGGTTTGAGATAGTGAAGTTTTTAAAATAGAGTGTGGGCTCTATTTTCCTTTTGATTCATTTTTCTCTAAGTATTAAAACCTGTGAAAGCTGCCAAGTGTCATCATCCAAGGCACCTTTCATATTTTCTATGAGTTGTTCAGAATGTGCCATGTATCTCATAATGACTTAGTGGAATGTGCCAAGTGTCAGCATCCACATTTTCATATCGACACCCGCATTTCATCTCTTTTCAACGAAAGGTTTTAACAAGCTAAGTATCAGGATCAGGTGGAAAGCGCCAAGTGGTAATCATGGAAGGTCTCAATTTTGATTTTCTAAAAGTAATGAAAGATGCCACGTACCCTAGAAAAAGAGAGCAGAAGCCACCATGTGTTGCAATCTAAATTATCTTCATTTTTCCTTCACTGATATAGTAAAGATCATGGTGGGTCTTAAGTGTTGTTTCTAAGCAAGCAGAAGCAGCCAGGTGTCACTGTCTGTGTAAATATGAAATGAGACCCATTTATTTCTATGGTATAAATAGAGTAAAGTGGATACCATCATGTGTCATCTTCTACAGGTTTCTAAAAAGGTAGCTAAAAGAAGAAAAGACCACCATGTAATCCCAGATGAGTAAAGTGGAGATTTCCATGTGTCTCTTGATGAAGCAGTGGAGTTTGACACCTATCCATGTGTCCCTTTTAAATTTACTTGGGTAATAAATGTTGTGGGTCTTATTTTCTTTTAAGTTTTTGAAGTTTTGAGGAAGCAGATTATGACAAGTGTCAAAGGTAGAACACTCCTGAGCAAAGACACAAAAGAGTATAAGTTACGCGAAAAGTGCCACATGTCTTCGATAGGTGTTTTAGAACATGAAAAGTGTCATCCTTCAGTGTCTCATAAAGTAATAATAAGGTTTTCAAGAAATTGGCTAAGTGTTACCTAGTGTTTAAGAGAAGGGAGCGTCCTGCAATCTGTTTCAGCCAATGAACTACCAAAAGACAAAGCATTTCAGAATCTATAAAATATCTTTTGTTAGACACTTCCAGTTTGTTTTGATTTTAGTTGGGCCATTAGATTGGGAATAATCAGACAATCTGGAGTGAATCCAAGGCTATAAATAAGGGTTCAGAGATCACAAGAAAAAGGGGAGACCAGAGAGAATTTTTTGAGAGAATTATTGTTAATAGTTTAGACTTTCTAGAGCTGTGACTAGGAATATCATATGATTTTGTTCTATCTTCTTAATTTGGAAGGTTTATTTAATTGTGCATGTTTCTATTCCTCTTATATGACTATAAGATTAATGAGAAGATTGAATCCTATGCCTTTGTTGATATTTTTTGTGTTATTGCAAAAGTAGTCTAGGCTGTGTTGTCAAGAGTTTAGACTTTCTAGAGCTGTAATTAGGAATGTAATTTACTTTTGTCTCATTTTCTGAGTTTAAAAGTTTATATAACTATGCATGTTTATGTGCCTCTTATGTTACTAGAATATTTGAATAAGAAGATTGAACCCTATGCCTTTGTTGACATTTTTTGTATCACTGCAAAAGTAGTCTATGTTGTGAGCCTCTATTTCTATTGTTTCCATCTTCTACATTGATCATGAACTTGTTTTCTCTTAAATGTAAATGAATCCTACATATAGTTTCACTGTGCTTAGGATTAAGGTCGAATTACATTCAGGCACATTGCCATAGTTAGATTTTCTTTCTTGCATTTGTGTTTCTGTTAAAATTCCTATCCCTTTTCCCAGTATACACTTGATTTGAAGAAGAACCAAAACTTCTCTAAAATCTAGAGGTTGTTTCAAGTTGTAAGTCCCACATCTTGAAACTTCCCATTATTAGTTTCTAGAACAAGCACAATTTTAAATCATCAACAACATTAAGAGTATCTTATCATCAACAAAATTATATAAGTACACAAATATAATGTTGTATATATTTGGTTTAAAAATTAAATTAAATGTTCTATAATGAATCATAATATCCATAATATAATGTCAATAAATCATAAAATATAAATAATAAGTCAAAATCAATGTGATGGGTAGGTGTGGCCATGACAAAATTATTACTTTCTTTCTAGGGTTTATTATGCATTACTGTCAAACTTTGTTATCCACTTTTAGAATCCAACTGAGTTAGAATTAGGTATTTATCTACCATATATCATATCTTTTTTTTTTCATTAAAAATTAAAGATACTTTTATTCATATGTCAAAAATGCTAGGTAGATCTAATTTATTATTTATTACTATATTTTCTTAGATTTTACCAAGTTTAAAGTTCTACTTGATTGGATTACTATATTTAACACTTATGCACCCTTCATGTTGAATGTTTTTTGCTATTATGTTGTGATCACTATATTGGTTATGAAATTAATATTTTTATCTACTCATCCAATATGTATTCATATTACTCCATGATAATATCCTTCTCTCTCTTTGGGTTTATTTTTATATATTATATTAGAAACTCTACTTAAAAAAATTAATCATCATCTAATACAAATCACAAATCATTAGCCCTTCCTTTCTAAGGTAGGTAAATCTTGAATTTTTGTTTATGTTTTTTTAGGTTAACTAATTTATATGATTAGTAGATATCATTTATGAATCATAATCAATTTTTTAAAACTTTAAGATTTACCTTATAAATGACATTTCATTTTAGTAATTAATAAAACACTAGACATATTTTATTTCTATTACTTATATTTATCAAAAGATTAATATCCTTACTATTTTATATCATAATTTTTATTACTTCATCATTTGTTTCATTTAAGCCAACAAACTAGGTTTGGATTTAGACTCTTTGTGAATTGCATAGGTAACAGGGTGGTTTTTTGGGCCCTTTTCTAAACCTTGTCTATGTATTTGGTTTCTCACAACTACATTCTAATATCACTAGTGGGACCCCATAGGTTCCATTATTTTATGTCTTTGTGTTTATTCTAATTTTATGCTTTTTAAACTCAAATTCATTTATGTCATGTCTTATTCTTAAAAAATATGTCATATTTTATATTAAAACATGAATTTATATGAAAAATCAGGTTTTGTATATGAACACTTGTTTTCAATTATATTTTATATTTGTTTCATGTTTTTTTTATTTTTATTGGATTTGTTTATTTTCCTGCCTATATGTTTCCTTACAATAAACCTATTTTATTACCTTCCCACTTTTTATTTTCACTCATTTATAATATTTCACCTCCCTACATTGGGAAAATATTTTCATTTTATTCATTATGAATCCAATCAAATAATTAAAGAATGTGTATTATAAATTTTTGAATGTTCAATAAATGACTATTAGAGAGTGATAATTAATATTTACTAAATATTTTGATTATCACTTTTTTAATTCTCCAATGATAAATCAAGATTTATATTACTAAACGAGACCTTATTATCATTTATATAACCTTTGCACTACTAAGATAAAGTAGATTGGACTTAATATTTTTCAAACATATATTTCTAGGTCTCAAGGTTATCCCCTTATAGAGTAGAGTCTAGTAAAGGAATATTTAATCATGGATGGATTTCATAGGTTCCTATAATGCACATTTACCATCACTATTCTCATATGATCCACATGTGATATGTATCCATTTATGTATCCAATATCCACATGTGTTCATGTGTTTCTAACTATAATTATCATATGATTCAATATTTCGATGTCTCTACATTGATATCCTATAGTATTCAACCATAATTTCAACATGGATCATGGATAACAATGTGTGATCCATTTTTTTAGTCCAACCCATTCCTTATATTATTTTATTGATGTTAATTTTAACTATCACTTAAAATTAATGGATCTATGTGATGCCTACTATGTTTATCAAAAAAATGATAATAAAACTTATCTACATATTTTCTCATTTTAATTATCAATAAATATTAAAAATAGTATTTAATTTATATCCCATTATGGCTAGTAATCTAGTCATTCTCCTCAATCTTCTTAGTTTGACAAATTTCCTAATAAAGTACCTCCTCCAAGTTTTTCTCTTCATGACATGGGTATGTAGAACCATAATAACATATGAAATACATAAATTCCTAAGACATATTTGTGGGTAGTCTTCATATCCAAACACTTAATCATTCATATGAATATTTTCATAAGAACCCTATGGCTCCTCATGTGTGAGTGCTTCCAATTATTACTCACTTGAATAAAATCACTAATTATACTAGTAGTCATAATGTTATTTATTATGATCAAATTATAAAATTAATGATGGTGTGTATGGATGGGGAACATGATGGTGAGATGATGTTTAATCTCTTTTATTTCACCTTAAAAAACAAAGCCATATCTTAGTTTCAAAATATTCCTCCACATTACTCACACTTCTCCTAAATGAATTTTATATTTCTTCAATATTATTAACCATATAAATATTGTTATCCACTTGTTCACCTACATAAAACATGTGAAGGTTGACTCAACCTTTGACTTTTTTTTTTGGTATTTAGTAATATAATATTGTAATACAAGGTATATTTATGAATATTTATTTGATACGATCATATTAACATTTATTTTCAAGGTTAACCTTGAGGTTATCAAACATCTTACAAGGTTGATTTTAACAAGTGTATGAATATGAAAATACTCAAGGTTTAGGTTAGTTTCTAGTATCCTCTTATCTAGGATGCATCCTCACATTGTGTTTACAACTATATTCTGATTAGTGATGACATCAAAAACTCATTTACATATGATAAATATGAAAAAGGATGTTTGAGGGGTCAATGGATTGAGCAAAAAATATTATTAAAATGGTAAAGGGAAGAATAATTTTGAGTATTATTAAGACCCTTAAGAATACTACATGATTTAATAAATGAATGGATATTTTGATAGTAAATGTTTTTCTCATAATATTTTAGAGGTTTCTAATACCTCTCCTAGAGAATATTATCCCCTTATATCTCCCAACCAAAAATTTTATGTCTTCAAGGATCCTATCCATAACTGTGATAATTATAATAATAATATATCTAATGATAAGTCTTATAATTCACCTTATAATTTATCAAATTCAATTTAAACCTCTATAACTTAATATAATGATGAATTCGAGCACTAAGGTGATAAGATAATTTCTGACATAGACATTTATTATGACTATAGTAATGAGTGTTTTGTCAAAACATATTGAATATTGGCTACCCACCCTACTATAAATATTATTAGTGCTATAGCTTTGGGTGAAGCCTCAAGGGAAGTGAATTATAAATTTAGGTTTAAATTTTATTGTAATATCCCTCTCTAGGGTAGTTTTTGACCTTGGACTATCATATTAGAGATCAATGCCCTTTCCATTTGGATCTCCTTAGAGGACCTTATTTACCTTTGCCCTAAGAAAATGACACTAATATCTAATGACTTTATTATCTATAGTGAGGTGTTATCATAGAGTTAGTTTGAGGTCCTTGTCACCTCTTCTAATTTATATTGTAACCCAATACTACTATCTCTAAGATATATCAATTCTTTTATGATATTAAGACCTAAATTCATGCCTATGACATAAATATATGCCTTATGATTAGGTATAATATTTTAACATCATGAATTTGTGTGTATTTTACATAATTTGAACTAGTCATAAGAATATTTACAAGTCTCACTACAACTATATAATTTTAAACATAAACACCATCTCTTTGGTGCATAATAATAAGATCCAAGAAAAGTTTGGAAACATGATGGTTCAAATCTAATTTTTTATTAAACATTGATTTATTATATAACATGATCCTTAATCATCCATGGATAATTTTTATTCAATTTGCCAATTTTGTTATTTTTTGAGTAGTCAATGTTAATAATAAAGGTAATATTTGTGTCATGGATGTTAGCTTTGACCCATTAGCATAGATGCATTTTAATAAAAGCCCATATGAATATTATTTAGATGTCTCCACATAGCTTCCTGTTAACAAATGATTCCTTTTAAAGTATTTAAAATTTTATCTTGCCAAATATACAGCCTATTTCACCATTTTGGAGATTATTTATCACACTCAAAATCATTAGGATATTTGGAAAACCTCACATATTTCATTTCCTCATACATAACTAGGACATTAAATTTTTTGGGATCTCTTCATCAATATCCCATCATCCTCTAAGAGTAACTCATATTATTCTATTATATAAACCTTTGAATATTTTGTTGTAGTTAATTCTTCTCTTAAAAAAGTGTACTACCCATGATGATGGCCCTTTCAAAATTTATGTTCACCTCAAATCATGATGCATGACAAATGAGTGAAAGTATTATATTAATATTATGATGTCCCCGTGAAATTGTTATTTTACTCCTCCTCATGGAATCATAATTCAAACCTATGGGACATTTCCTAGTTATCAATCTTTTGGTTTGATATCCCATCTACATGGAGTTTAGTCTAGAGGAATCCTTGATCCCTCATAGAATTTTTGGTGACACATTCTACATACTTGTATTAATTAGAGTTAACTCACATATAAAATTACATCACTCTTCCCTTTGCATATCATATTTATGGTGATTTGAGATGTATTTTCATTAAGTAATTTTTTTTTTGTTGTGTTCCATATCATTACACCTTTTGAGAAGGTGTTCCTTATACATTTAACTTATTAAAGACATGTATCATTTCCCATTCTCTACTCCATTTTTCAATATCTTAATGGAGATTATGACCATATGTATCTTTTAGTTTTCCCTAGTAGGTTCCCACTCATTTTTAGTCCTATATTCATTAGAAAATCATGAAAAATCTTATATAGTGGTTCCCCCCATTTTAGGTGTAATGTTTGAGTTAGTGTTTCCTTATAGTCCATTCCATTCACACTTATAACCACTTTAACCATTTTAGGACTCTAGTGTCCGTGTATTTTATAACTCTTTTGATTTTTGTAACTCCCCTTTAGGATTTTTAGTACATGTCAAAAATTTCCTTAGTAGACAATTAGGTTTTCACCACCAACCCCTACACCATTTTACATACTATTTCATCAACTTCCTAAATTTGATTACCTTAATGTATTTATAATTATTTTTTCATGCTCTAAATATTTATATTACCTCTCTCTTAGATACATTGAACCCATATTGAAATTAGTTTCATATTTTTATGGCTACCTTTATTATCAAACTCTTTTGAGCTATATGGAATTTCTCTATCATGTATCCCCTTAGACATACCATTAGTTTGGTCTATGTTTTTTTATTTTGAGAATAAATATGAGATTTTATTTGATAAATTTGATCCTTATAATTCTTTTTATAAAACTTTTATACCTAAATATTCTAGGTTAATGCATATTAGTCCAAATCACTTGGGATATAGATCTCTCCTTTTTCTTTTCTGACATTGGTTCCTCATTTTTTCCCTCTACCTCTTTTTAACTTTTATTTAGGATCCATATATATATTTGAATTATCATTTTTATTATGAAACTTTCCCATTTTTTATCTCTTGTTATATTTTTCATTGTTATCTCCATTACTGAGATACTTTCTATTGATCTGAGTTTTATGCACACCTAGATTTAATGAGGTAACTTATAACATTTTAAGATATCAATAGAGGTGGACTCCACTTGAGGGTATGACTTGGAGGTATTTTTTAAACTATTTATTATAATAAAAAACTAATAATGTGAGTTGTTAACCATGTGTATGTGTCGATGAATGAAGCCTAGTATAAATTTAAGACCTATCTGGTTTGGATGGATGGAACCTATTTAAAGTGGGTAGATATTGATTAGAAAAACTTCAAAATAGAAAGGTAGGGTAGAAAAGAATGATTTTGGTATTTATAAGGATTAATTTATAGCTATTATCTTTGTGGATAAGTGTTTTAATACCAATGTTTACAAATAATAGTTGTTGCACATACACATGCTAACACAACAAGAGGATCTAGGTAAGAATTGATATAGTAAAATTTAGGATATCAACTCAAGGTTGTTATAATTTAGATTTGTTGTTTTACATGCTAATTCAATATAATATAGCTCAGATAAGAGAGGTATATAAGGCATATATGGATTACACATAGAAATCTATATCAAAATAAAAAACTTATACACAATCAAATAATTGAAACAATTTACCTAGTTGCATGAAATTAATAATACTTGTAAATTATCTAAAAGCTATTGCACATATTTAAATTATCATACATAACTAATAATAAAAAATAATTATCCATAGATTTTTCACACTTTAAATTATTGAATCAAATATCCAATAAAATAAAACACAACTAATTACAATATAATTGGAATGGAAAATCATTGACATAGTTTCATGACAATCAAAATAGACTTCTTCTTGTATTGATAAATTTTCGAACCTTAGATCTAAAATTACATGTATAAATAGATTTGGGGAGGAATCACCTCATCCCTCAAATACATGAAAAATTAAAATTTATATGTTACCAATTAGAATGTGAGTTCTCATTAATGTAAAGTTAGCATGTACATTATAATTGATCATAACTATACTTCAAAAAATAGACTTTCTCTGACATGGAAATGTAATGCATGCATTATTAAAAAATGTGATAACTAATACATGTATATTATACATATAAATAATATTTAGTTACATTAGTTTAATTCTTAATACAATACACATAAAATCAACTCGAGAAAACTAAGGTTTAGTTTAAGTTCATGGTTGCACAGTCAAAGCTAAATTAGTCAAAATAATTAAAATAGTTGGTTTGGAAATGGATGGTATAACCATATCCATTTTAATGGCCTCCAAATCTTAGTAATGTTTTTAATATGATACATTTTTTATCTTGATGATGTCCATGTTTAAGATAGATGGCATGTGTACTCTACTAACATGCAACAGTAAGTGTGCATGTTTAGATTTAGTGGCCCCAAACTCCAGCCAAAAAATCTCTACTTTTATAACCTTCCTCCTCACAAAATTGAGATATGATTTGATTTCATCTAATTCAAGCCATTGAATCCTATACTTAAAGTTGGTAGAATTATTTTGAATCAATTATTAAAAATAACCATTACTTATTAATTTTACTATAGAGTACCTTTCTTGGGAGAGGTTCATTTCATCTAAAATATGAAATATTAACTTCTCATATTTTAAAAAATTTAGGATCAAAGTTTTTGTGTTTGAATACTAATCCCAAATATCCTAGGTCCATATGATCACAAAGTTGACATCATTTTCTACTTCTAATGTTGACATCAAATTCAAATGGATATAAGCCTTATTAATTGTATATAATACAAAAAAAAAATCAATTTATTTTTGTCTTTCTTTAAATAATTAAATAAATTTCTCATTTCAATGACATGAGTATCTAGCTCAAATCTCATTTAACTAATTACATCAAAATTATTGGATAATTTAAGGACTATGGTTTGAACATCATATTAAATATTTATAGGGACATGAATAATATGTTATTAATCCCTGACCTATTCAATCTCTTCTTCTCAGTCTTGCTTAGACTATTCATTCCTCTCATGGAGATATATCAAAGCCTCAATTTGAGTCCTAAATTAAGACTTGAAATATTTATTATAAAGATACTTTCCTAACGTCCTATTCTTTATCTTAGATAAATAGAAAGCATATTTAATTTCTTCCAAAACTAGACCTCTACTAGTGTCATCCTTTATTTTTTCCTTCTTAACCTATTGGATGGTTCCTATGGATTCTTTAAAGATATAAATCATCATGAGAATCTTTGTTATAGTCAGATTATGCATTTGGTAATCTTGGTCCTCCAAATCATCTTCCCATTGAGGAATCACAAATTGGGTAGAGTCAATTGGCTAAATGTCTTAAGAAGTAGTCTTAACTAGAAGGTTCCCTGAATATTACATTAAAACTTGTGCTTGTAGTGGGTTGGGTAAAGATGGCCAACTAATTTTGTACAAATTAATACCACTAAACTAGGGAATTTAGTGAACAATTTTTATGTGCTTATTCTTTCCATATTTATTCATTAGGATAATATAAGTGTACTGGGTAGAATTGGAGGAAAGTATTAGAAATCCAAATTGGGTGTAAGAGACATGCAATTGGGAACTTGCCATTGCTCCTTTGGTTTTATTAAATTTAACCTTTATAAGACTAAGAACAGTAGTTTTAATGGTGATAGAGGTGAAAATAGTGAAATTAGAAATAATAGGTACTTGATAAATAAATATAACACTAGAAACAACTGTACTTATGGAAATACCATAAGTAGTAAAAATAAGATATAATGAAACAATAGTGGTAAGAGGAACAATAGAAACTAAAGGGACTCTAGACAAAATAGGTATTTAGGAAATTAAATGAGATACATCCTTACATGACATATCACCCTCAAATTGTGTTTCCCATTTCAATCTTAAAATTCTAAGACCTTGGCCTTCTATAGTTCTTTATCCTCTTCTTCATCCCCAAGTTCCCTCTTGATGGGTGTTTGTCCATGGTATATTGGTCCCTCTTGTAATTAATCTTCAACATTTGTATTTTTAGGGCTTCCAAGGACTCTAATTTTATTTTTGTAACAAATTATATTCTATCTAGGTAAGGGTAAATATTTTCAGTGGAATAATAAGCAACCTCAACAATTGTAGTAGTTGAAATTGAGGATTGAATAAGAATGCTTTCATGTTCTATATGTAAAAAATATATACAAATTGGTTCTTCTTGTCCACCTAGACCACTTGTAGTAGATATAATTTTTTACACCTCTTATTCTTGCTTTATAAACATAATTTAAAGTGGTGGTGTGTGAGATGGCCCTTATTGAGATGATCATGGAACCAATAGGGTCTCTTGCACATCAATCTATTTCTTCACTACTGCCATTACCATGGGTGGTGGATAAGAAGAGTTTACTTGGTTCTAAGGCTATTTGGAACTATGGGAGGTCCAATAGTCTATAATTGACTATCTACAAGGATGAGCTAGCTTGGTTTATGCATCAAAAATTATTATGGAAGGCTATCTCTTAATAATCCTTAAAAGATCCTTAGTCAAACTAACTACCTTCACTCTCTGAAAAAATTTAGCATCATATTTTTCATTTAGATAAATGAAATCATGGTCATAAGGCTCATGTCAGGATGTCAAGGCCTTGGATATGGTTTTGTATTAGACCATGTGGATCATAATCTCTATTCTTACTAACTTCTCTAAAGTGTATCCTCATGGTATATCTCATCCACCCTATTATTAGGGAAGAACCATGAAATAGTCATTTCTTATTTTTATTTGAGTCTTTGTCCACACTCAACCATAGCTAGTAGGCCATCTCCTACTCAACCATCTTATCAAGGACAAACTTGGGGAGCCACAATGGATAAACCTTATTTCCCATGACCATGATCATCATGTAGTTAGGGTAAATATAGTAATCCCACCTAAGACCTAATGTCTAGATAATGATCTCTGATATTATGAGTAGGGGTTATTCTTGAATTAACCTCCATATTTGAATTAATATATTCACATAAATCTTAACTATATTTCTCATGTACACATAGATGTGGATGAAATAAAATAAATCACATACCTAATAATATAGGGTTGGATCCATAATGATTTGTTATGTATGTAGATGATTTCCATGGTAGTGCCTAAAAGAAAGTAAATCATGTATAAATGGTATCTTATGGTTCTATTATCCTTATTGAAAATTTGGTCCTTAAGTGTCACATTGTTTATCTCCCCTAGTACAAAGATTAACTTAGAAGTCATAATTAGGTCCAATAATGGTATCCACTATAGATCGAGATAATGGATGATAAGAAGACCATAAAATATGTTATAAAATGTGAATGCCCATCTAAAACTTGGTAATTTTAACTATCTCCTTGGATTTTAGAGTGACAACATTTCTAGTATTAATCCATTTTTGTATAACATTTTCAATCATAATTATCTTTTTTCACATCTCCACCTAATGTCCACAAACATTACATCTATAATTAGTAGTTGTAAATACATCTACAAGGCATATCTTAAGATAAAATCAATGACCATATTATGGCTTAGGTGGTGTATAAATCCACCTCTATTTACCTTGGCATAAAATAATAGGTCTCACAACAAGTCAATATAGGGAATAACTTCAAGGTTCACCACTATAAAGTGTAATTATTGATTTTTAATGGTAGTAAGTCCACTACTAGTTGTTATTGTTGGGATATTAGGACTTTCTCATGTGAATGGGTATCTAAATCCTTGATCACATCCCATTGATTTGAATAATTAACATACTCACTATTAAACATAGTCAAATAAAAAATAGTGTCAGTGTATTCTATGGAGCCCTTAATGGAGAATTTAGAGGGTGGTATCAACCCCTTGAACACCATAGATGAAGATTCCATTACTACCTAGTTCAATTATGTGAATTTTATGATAATTCAATTACTCATTGTCTCACTCGATGAAATTAGTAGTGGAATGTAGCTAATTATGCCTTCAAGTTCTTTAGGGAGTGCAAGTTCTTGTGAGTTTGTCAATAATCAATAGGCATGATGTCTCTTTATAGTTTAGGATATAGCTTCAAGTCAAGACTTTGATTCTAGTTTATGGTTGATTAATTTCTATTATCTCTAAGATTTTATGTACTCATTTAATTGAAATTTTTTCACTACACTTTGGTTGGTATGCCATGTATGATTTCTATATATTTAAAAAAATTCCATGTTTTAGCTTGCAATAATTTTCATATCATCATTATTTTTTTACAATACCAACTATTCCATTTAGACTAACTTTAGATTTCATGTGTCCCACTTTGAAACTTGGTATCCTTTCTTCTCTCTTAGACTATTTCATGATTTTGATTGGTAGATGACTACCATTGTTAGCATCATGCTTTATTGGTTTCCTAACAAACATGTTGTTAGTTATGATAGGCTCCTAACACATGTATTTTCCTCAATCTTCCATTTTTGAGTTGACTATTTTAATGCATGTTAACTATTCTTTTTACTATGAGTCAAGATTTCACCTTGTGTCATAATCTCACTTACCTAGGGCTATGATAAACTATAAGATTTGCACGGACCACCTTGAGGCTGCAACATAGTATAATTTTTCCACACATAAAAATATTAATTTCCTAGGGATATAAAAAATTACAAGGTCTACATGGATCATGTCAAGGATATAGCATAGTGGGGTTTTACCAAATATCATAATCTCACTCACTAAATTTAACATGTCTTTGATAAAATACAAGGTCTGCATAGACTACCCCAAGGATGAAACATAGTGGTATTTCTCCATGCATCATAATTTATCTCGCCATTTTACTTGGGGCTTTGAGTAGAAATATTTTACCATATACAATCATCTCACTTACCCACTTTCTCATAGGCTCCACACTTTAAATTAATATACTTAAAATAGTGGAATAATAAGACAATTCCATGTGGATGGGATAAAAACCCTTTGAGAACACATCATTCAAATTAAAAATTATAAAACACAACTTTTTAGAAAAATTCTAAAATGTAAAGTTTGTGAAACATGGAAATTGTAAACAAAATTTGTGAAGACCAAAATATGTGAAGCCAAAATCATGATGAAATATGTGAAAAAAAATTCCAAAGACGCATGAATAATAAACAAAATTTATGAAGTCCCAATTTAGTGAACAAATTTCAAAATAAAATATCTAATAAACACTTTATATAAATGAAAAAATATGTGAAGGGTCAAAACTTTCTAAAAGCTAACTTTGTGAATAGAAGTTCCAAAGATAAAAAATGTGTGAAAAACACAACTAGTGAAAAGCAGAATATACAAAGTTCAAAACCTAGTATTGATTGTGTATACTCCAAAAAATTGTCCATGTGCAAAAATCTAAAGAATATTAATACATTAGTCTAAATAAGTCACACAGTGGAAACCTCAATAACAAAGAAATTTCCAAATGCATTCATATTAATCAATAATAATTTATATGAAAACTTTTAAATCTTGAGATTGCCAAATACTCATATAAATTCCAATGGAAAACTATTTTAAATATAGCTAGACCATTTTCAACTTCTAATTGGTTCCTACTAAGGAAAAAAAAGTGGTGGTGTGTTGAATATAATAAGTGGTGACTCATAAGGGGAATATTCTTGAGTATTCAAGAACCCATAATATTTAGTTAACAACCCTGAATTCAACATGAATCATACCATAAGAGAATACTTGAACTAGAAACATGAAAAAGACTCCAAATGAATTCATATAACATGATATCCTTACTCGTA
This sequence comes from Torreya grandis, assembly GCA_037957365.1. Classification (NCBI taxonomy): domain Eukaryota; kingdom Viridiplantae; phylum Streptophyta; class Pinopsida; order Cupressales; family Taxaceae; genus Torreya; species Torreya grandis. The sequence goes on along the minus strand of JARHVA010007107.1, from coordinate 238,045 downwards.
TATAGGATCTATGTGTGATGAACTGATTTTCTTTTACTATTACTTGAGGGTTTTATTAAAGACTTTAAATAAACATTAGATTTCATTCCAAATTATTTAAATCATATTAAAAATAGTGAAAATAGGGCATTTCTTTGCTTCCTTCTAGGCATATATAGCCATGACATATATACCTTTATTTTTTCTTCCTTTTCTTCCCCTCATATTCTTACATTAGGCATGATACATTGATATTATTTCATCATGTGAGTCTTTGATCACCTTTGGATTTAATTTAGGTTTGTTAATCACTCTTTTATTTATTAGTAAATGTGATTAGAAGAAGGAAATCACGAATCATGGTGAGTTGGTATATGTGAAAAAAACCTTGAATTATCAAAATGTCCCTGCTAGCTATATCTATATCAATGGTTACTATCTTAAACAAGTATTAACATTGGAAGTTTATTTGATCCAAAGATATGAGAAAATTTTATAATTTTTTATGGAGGATTGAGAGCAACTTTTACATACCTGATAGAAGTATTCAATTATGATATAAACATAATTAACCTATTTTTTTATACCTAAAATTTGAAAGTCTCAACAAAAGGGTGTAAGGCCTACAAATAAAAGTATTTTTTTGTTTCTCATTTTATATTTTATTTCATTCCCACAATTTTTATTATTTTGGAAACCCTCTTACGCATTTAAATTTTAACCTCAAACATGGATAATAAGTCTAGTAAATAGGATACTTGTTTGGTTATACAAGTATAAGTCATATAGGTCATCACAAAAAACAAAAAACAACTATTTTAGAAAGCAGTGAAATAAACTAAAGAAAGAAAAATGAAAAAAAATATGAAAGGATAATCTATAAAGTAGGAAAACTACCCTAACAAAAGTAAGTTATATATAAAAAGAAAATAAACTATGAAAATAATAAATTTAATCTACTCCTACCTCTACTTCATCACTTATAGTCCTTAAGGGACATGTCTAAATGGTAAAACCATGAAGTAGTGCTTCAAAAAGTACCTATTAATTAGATATGTCAATCCATTACCTTTTGGGTCACTCAAATGGAAATCATTATTTCCCAAGATTTATAATATATGGTAAGATCCAATCCATAAGTGGGTAAAATTATCATTTGTCCTATCTTTTCATGTGTTTTATCCCATAAAAGCACCAGGTCAAATATTCTAAATGCTTTAAAGTTTTTTATTTTGTCAAACCATCTTTTGACCAAGTCTTGATATTTAAGTAAATTAATTAATAATTTATTTCTCAACTCCTCTATTTCTATTATATCTAATAAATGAGATTCCACTTTCTTAATTGGTTCTATTTACTCCTACACAAATTAATATGTTGGCAATTTGAGCATGATTGGGAATACTGGTCATCATCCATATACTAGTAGGTAAGACAAAGATTTGAGTGCCTACTTTAATCTTGTTAAGTCCACCCATAATTAACACTTATGTAAATTATTACATTTTATATTTTTGATTGTAGTTAATGTTTTAATATCATTGATCATGTTCTTATTTGTCAATTTAACCAATCTGTTTCCCTATTGATAATGGTTGGAAGATGACCTGATTATGATTTGATTATCATGGGCACATTATATGAATTCAAATTATTGTAATTATATCCCATTTTCACAAACTAAGGAAATAGGGGTACCAAACCTACTGATATTTTCTTCTAGAAATTTAATTACATCTTGTGCTAAGGAATGTTTTATAGCCACTACTTCAATCCATCTATTGTAATAATCTATGTTAGTGAGCACACATTTACAACCAAATAAATAATTCAATTTAATGACATTGATGAAATATAATCCCCACTGAGAAAATTTTCTTCTATCAATGATAGGTTGGAGTGGCATCTCTCTATGCACTTCTCTCTTTACTAAAAATTTCCATTAATGGCATGTTATCACATGGGCATGTGCATCCTTGAATAATATTGTCCAATAATAATCATGGTATTTATTAAATAATGACCAATTCCATTTTAGTGTAGGTTTTTCAAAATATCTTTGGTTTTTTCTAATGACATGCATCTCAAATAGATTCTTTCATAATTCTTTTTGTAGAGGATTCTTTTTCTGATCATGTAGTGAGTAGATTTGATCCTCAAATATTTCCTTTTTAATCTACTGAGTTTTAGGAAATAAGTACATGTGAGTAAATATTTAACTATAATAACATACTAATCTCCTTTAGATACATGGGTTTGACAAATCTCCTCAATGGTGATGCATGAGTTAGGCTCAATCATCATCTAAATGATGCCTTGTCCTCTAATAATTTTGGTAGGATTGATTTTTATGTCAAAATCCTATGATTTTTCCATCCATTTGCATCTACACTTTCATAATTCATTATGTTTTAAAGTTAGTTTGACAATAATGTTTTGCACAATAGAAATAATTTTATTTCTCAACATGTAGAGTCAAAATTTCTTTACCACTTTAACCAAAGAAAAAAATTATTTGTCTATTATGGAGTACCTAAGCTTTGCCTCCTACAAATTAGTTCTCATTAATTCAATGGTATGATCACTTCCATCATCCTTCTAAGTAATTACCACAACAATCATGTATTTTTAATCAAATGAATATAATAAAAAGTATTGATTGAAATCCAATCTTATTAACATTAGAGCCTAAGATATGGCATCCTTAATGACTTGAAAATACATTTTGGAATCTAGTGTCCACTCAATTTTATCATCTTTCTTGAGCACTACATTCATAGGTCTAACAATTTATACTAAACCTAATATTAAATTCCTCATAAAATTTATCTTTCCAAAGAAAGACTTAAATTCCTTCTTGTTATTTGGGAATGCAATCTTTGAATCCCTTCAACTCTATCTAGGTCAATTATGATTCTTTATTTGGTGATAACATAGATTAAAATATTGCCCTTGATAACACTAAATATGATATTTTTGGTGTTTATTGAGATGAAAAACCTGCCTCATCTTTCAAAGATTAACTGTAGATGGCATATGTGATCAATTTTATTCTTTGCAAAAGTCATGAAGTCATCCATGTAAATGATTATACATCTACCTATCAACCCTTGAAATGCATGGTCCATAGATCACTAAAAGGTATATCCTATGTTAATTAGTCCAAAAGGCATCCTCTTATATTCATAATTACCCTACTTTTGTGGTAAATGTAGTCTTCATTCTATTTTTAGATTTGACCATTATTTGGTTATATCTTGAAAAACTATCCAAGAAGGACATCATTATAGAACTTCTTACCATCTAGATCACCTCATCCAAGGAAGGAAAAGGGTAGTTATATTTATTATTATCATTATTTAGGTTCCTCAAATCAAGACATAATCTAGTTTCCCCTTTTTTTAATTGGAACGAAGTTGGCAACCCAAGTAGAATATCTGATATGGAACATTATTCTTACACTAACAACTTATCTACTTCCTTATAGATGAGTGGTTTTAGGATGTGATGGATCAACCTTTATCTTTTAATAAATGGCTTGTGTCTATATTTAATGAGACTGTATGGGTGATGAAACTTGAGTTAAAAACCTTCAAGTCCTCATACATCTAAGAAATCACATGTTTATATTGGATGAGTAAATACTTTAGCCTTTTTATTTATTATGGAGTGTAACTGATACCAATATTGACATAGCATGGATCAATATCATCTCCCATGTTCTATTTATTGAACTTAGATTCATTGAATTTTGGTTGCCTTAATTACTAAGACTAGGGATATGTATCAAATTGTCTCTCCAAAGAGACCATACCTAACGTATGATGATTTTATTTGAGTTGAATAACTCCTTTTCTCAATTCATCCTAGCATACATAATTTATTTCTTGATCATCAATGATTTGAGATTTGAATTATCCTAAATTAGTCAATAATTGGATACTTTTTTGGTCATCATCAAAGACCTAGAAATTTTACACATTATCAAGAATAAATGGTAAATGTATGATCTCAATGGAAAATATTTGCACCTTGGATTCCTAAAATGGTTCCAAATTGGTAGCTAAAGTAACCAGTGAGTCAACATACTAATTTTATTAATTAGGAACATATAATATGTTTAAAGATTCAAATGGCATAATAAAATCCTAGACCCTTTACTTTTAAAATTATATATATGAAAATTTGCATTGGTATTTATTTCTAACCTAACTAATTACTAGCTATGGATTTTCATATATTAGCAGCTACTTGACATTATTTTTTAGAGTGAATTATAGTACAAAAATATGTTTTATAATATGGTATTTAATTAGAGAAATGAAATTGTAACATGTGGTCTTAGAGGTAATTCTTACATTGTTTGTCAACTTATTAAACACCCATGCCTTATCCTTGCATGGATCTTGCCAAATAGAAATGGGGAGTCTACAATTGGGAAGGTCCCTAGACTTTTAGTTCCTACACCTTATACTTTAGATTATAACTGTAAACTCCAAGATTTAGGTATTTATAAATAACCTATTTATTCTTAGTATTATACTCCATGATGGGGTTCTTCATTTTTTGCTCTTGATGAGTTCAAATCTAGATTGGGACACTTTTTCATGGTAGCTAAATATGAGATAAGTTTGTTAGTAAATATTCATTCAACATGTTCAACTGGTCTCTACTTAGTAGTAGTCCATATCCATTTGGGATATCTACCAAGATTATATCAATAGTCATCTATACATGTGTCTTAGAGGCCACTTGAATGCTTACATCATTCAATTATCTAACTATAAGAATCACTATTTTATTCACCTTAGAGACTGCCCTTTTATATGGGCTTGAAGTCAATCCAAACTTTTGATAAATATAATTTGGCATCATAGTAGCCTAATCTCTATAATCAACTAAATATTTATGAATATTCTTTATAAATTCTTTGATAATTAATAGGAAAGGAGGAACTTTTGGCTTACTTTTGTATATGGCAATTGTATGGGCAACCTTTGTCCTTTTTTTAGTAGACTTTCCAATGATAGACATCTATAATAGATCATTTTTTTCATTGATCTAATCTAATTCTTGAAGAATGATGATTATTTCAATTATATTCATGTCTTCAATAATGTTGTATCCTCCTTTTATTTATTCCTCCTTATTTTAGGGATGATCATTCCCTTTTAGGGGAGGTGGATTTTTATCAACCTTCAGATTTGGTAGAATTGTTGTATTATTTGAAGGGGTAGATGTTATGAGGGGTTTATTGTTCTTTATATTATAATTGCCTCTTTGATATTTCTTATCACTTAGATTTTTCACTCATATTTGTGTGGAAGTACATTGTATAGTATGATTTACAAACTGTGGGAAATATAATGACATAATGGGATCACTTCCAAGTTATGAGACCTTATAGAATTGAGGTGAACCTCTAGAGAAGGTTGGATTCCCTTTAATAATCTTAGTGCAACTGATGTATTACCATTTCACATTAAAATAATTGTTAGCTAATTTTTGAAAGCTTTTTCTTAGATTTATTAGATGAGTAAAGTTCTTATTTGAGTGAATGATCAAATTACTTGTACAAGATTTGAAGGACTTGACCATCATAGGAGGTCACAAAAAAATAAATGGCTTAACTTGATTATGCATTTGATAAATACACCTAGGGAATTGTTTAAGGCCAAAATACCACATGGACATGAAGCTCTTCATACCTGAATCATTCATTGTAAATTTATTATCTTGATCTTTTTATCTCAAGATATAATCATTTAACATTGAACTTACATAGTGAAATAGGTGAATGGATGTCAAGTTTAAGATTTGTGAAATAACCATTTAAGTTAAAATGTTCCCAAGTTGAATGTGAAGCAAAAAAATGTCCAAATCATGGGAGTTAGGATCAAATATATTGATGAGTGATTATCTAACAGATGTTAGTGGGTCTTGAAGATCTAATAGAATGCATTCACTTGTAATTCAAAGATCAATGGTGAGAATCAAGTCAAAAAGTCAGCATGAATGCATCAATGATAAGTGCAAAGATCTCAAGTACTTAAGCAGATATATAATGGTGAGTGGTAATTGATAAGACTAGTTGGCTCAAGTAGATGGATGAAGTGCATACAATCATAAAAAGTAGATCAATAGTGAGAAGTGAGTCAAAAGGTCAATGGATAATAAGAAAAAATTATAATGTGATAAGTGTCTCAACCACATTAGTCTAGCATAAGATTAATGGTATACATTCATTAGTATAGAGAAAGATCTACAATGTGTAGGAGGTCAAGAAGTCAAGGAGCTGACAGTAGAATCTTATAAATAAAATGAGGAGTTGATAGTTGTCACATTATGGGAATCCCACATCAAGATCAGTGGCCAATAATGAAGGTTGAAGTTATCATAATTTCATAGCCCAGATTGAGATCAATGTTAGATATCAAAGGTCCAAGATATGAGACTTCAACAGAAGGTCAAAAACTTATACAAGTTGAACCAAAGTCAATTTTTTAGGATTAAATGATGCCATTAAAACTATATAGAGTTAAATAGGTCTTTTTGGTCTATTAAAGATCAAAAGTGGGATACTAGGATGCCCAAGTAATGTAAATTCACTGACATAAATATGATGACTATATGAAAATTAATAAATGAGATTGGTTTTCATCTACAGTAGATATGTGTTTAGTGGTTGTAGTAAAGACCATGCCAAGGCATAAATATGATAATCATATTATCCAAAATCCATTAGGAACATTTAACCACCTAAATCAAACATGATCATGGTTTAATTAGGATTATGGACATAAATATCTTATCCTTATGAGCAATCTAGGAAGATGGTGTAGAGTCCTAAGACAATGATTTGGTGGATAAAAATTAAATTTGGAGTATTAAATGGATTATTAGAACCTAAAATATTATTTATTTTTTAGTAGGAACATGACTCATCATGATAAGAACATTCTTATCATATAACATATTTATCAACCAATGAAAGAGCTTGGGAGATATTAGGATAAATAAAAGTTGATCTATTTATGATGGATTACGTCTTGATTTAATCAAAATATGGTGGAGAATTCAAGAAAGGTGGTTGGGACTCCACCAGAGTAAATGAAACCCATTTATTGATTTTTACACACATGTTATTCATCTCTCTCATTCCCTTTTGCTATAAATATAAGATCCTAAGACTTAAAATTGATCCCTCTCTTTTACACGACTAGACTCTACCAATATTGAGTTTTCTAACCTCTTGATATTAAAAGAATAATTTTTTAGATTTCATTATTTTGGTATAGTGTGTTAATGTCAATTTTTTTTTAATACATGGTATACTTTTCTCCCTTGTCAATTCAAAATATCACCTAGCTACTATTTTATCTTGTTATGTAGGTCATGTTTTTTTGTTTTAATGTTATTTGATTGAAGCTAGCATGTGGATACATTGATTGGTTAGTGCCTTGAATGGGGCCTCTCCACCACTTACCTTAGGTTTTGATCACTTGGTGAACTTTTTTATAAAATACTAATGCATAATAGATATTTGGAGTTATAGATTCATTATTTTACTTGTATCATTAGTTCTTTTCAAATTTCAAATAGAGTGGATGAGAAATCAATTTAGGTTCATCACCAACATTAGCTTAGATTTCCATTTTAGTTATTTTTTTATTCCTTTTCACCCAAAGAATTAGTATATTTTAGTGGAAATGAGCTAAGTGATACATCAGAGGAGCTACCCTCATTAAAAATCCTAGATGTCTTACCCAGGATTAGGTAAGCCACATCCTAGGGTCATTCTCATGTTGGACTAGGTTTGAGTAGAGTACCAAAACAATATTTTTCTTAGCTAGGGTGTAATCTATGTCTCTAATAGTTTTGGCATGCCTGATGGGACACATGTCTAAAAGAGTGGAAATATTATTGGTGTGTCTTTCCTTTAATCAAATTTTGGAAGCAAACAACTTAGCACCAATGGTGACTCCAAATCAAAGCTTTTGGTTGTAATTAGCCTAGGTATGTCTCATTGAAAATTGTGATTACTTTTGCATTTCACTTGACATATGTGGTTGATATGAACAGCTATGGTTAATACCCCTATCATTCACCTTCTTATTAGTAGTTCCAATATGATCGTTATGGTCCATATGAGCCTAATTAGCCTTACTAAGAGTTGTATCAAAGTTATGATGATCCTCATTATTACCAAGATCATCAAGCCTTACATGAGTCTTATCTACCCCCTCTATACCTCAGTTACATTGTTGAATAACCTTATCATACCCCAGGCCATTCTATATGTAGCCTTAAAAAGGCTCTATTAGACTAGGAGAGGAATATGATAAACATTGATACATTGAAAGGGTATGGGTAGGAAATTCCAAAACATGTGTTATAGGGGTTAAAAATTTAGTTCAATAGGAAAAGGAAGAGTGGATGTCTCTCATTATTATATGTTATCTTGGAAATAATGGTCACATGCTTCACATAGATGGACTCATATCCAATGTTGAGGAGAAGATGACAACCCATGAAGAACATCAAACACCCATCACACATCCTAGGTTCCCTCATTCACACCAAGTCAACCTCATGTTGAGCTTTCCATAAACACTCATAAGCCCTCACCAAATAATATTTATGGTCATCATAGTTCCCCCAAATTCCTCTCAACTTTCCCCTCATAGAAATCTATCCAAAGGAGAATTTAGGAAGAAAGATAAGTTTGTGTTGAAAGAGATAACCATCATGAGAAATAAAGGTTTAATTTTTAATCCTTGTTTATTAAGAATATTAAATCTATAGATAAAAATTTATACAAGACATTGGAAGCTATAAATAAAACAACACGTCAAATTCACATGCCTCTTTCCATTCCTCAAGCCATAGTGCACACTATGTAAAAATATCATAAGCCCAATTTTATATCATGGAATCAAGCCATGAAGTAAAAAAAATCCAAATTAATTCAAGCTCCACTATCCCTTCCTTAGTCTAAGTCATTTATATCATGGAAATACATCCAGAGTAGTATGTAAAATGAGGAGGACATGATTGTAGAAGATAAATAGTTGGACCAGGGAGGTGTCACATATATCTCATCTTTCTTGGAGTCATCCCAATAATATCATATGCCACTCCTTGAAGAGGTATGAAATTAAATCCACATTAAACTCATAAATGATGATGATGAATTGTTAGACTTAGAAGAGGATCTAATAATTAGGACAACAATGGATAAGGGTGAGCATGTTTCAGTCTATTAAGATTCAAAGATAGATGAATTTAAAGAGGAAGCTGAGATAGACATTGAGATATAATTACAAGAACAAGTACATCAAGAGGAATCTACTCTAATGAAAATTCCTAGTTTCATGGCTTCCTCCCATAAAGAGCAATCCATATAGATACCAAGTTTCACACTAGTTCCTTCTATGCCTTGTGACCCATCCATACTATCAAATCCTACACCCATTCCATTAAAAGTTCCAATATTCCTACCTCCTCAAGAGATAGTTTTCCATTTACCCACTCCACCTAACATTCCTCATGTAACCCATCCATATCAAACTTGAAAACCTTCATGGGTTATGAATTCAAATTATGTGATGCCTAGCCATTATCTTGAGGATCCTCTTATGCATAGTCCATCTAGTCAAGAAAAGGAGGCAGAAGAGGCCAAATAGTTCAATGTTCCAAGATTCATGAGATTTATTTATGGAGAGGCTACCCAAAAAATTCAATTTATATCAAAAGTGGATCCAGCTTACATTTCTACCATTCAAACTAAAGAATAAGAGTGTGTCATGTGGGAACTAGAAGAGGAAATTGTTGATTCAAATGAGCTTAAATAATAAAATGATGAAGAGGAGATTGCTATTGGTATCCCACTTGGATGTGGAATAGGTAATTCTACCTTAAAATATGAGGATGCATAGCTACCATCTTATGTTGAGAATGAAGAAGTTGAGGCTATGAACTCTTTAGATGAGCTACCATATTATGTAGAGGATGAGGAAATGGATATAATAGCTAATAAAATTGATGAATTTATGGGGTAGACAAAGGTTTCCAATCAACCAAAAGGATCAATATAATACTTGTTTGATATTTTGGGAGTAGGATATACTCTTCTCTATGATGATTATGGTATGATTGTAGCCAAAGAGAGTAGCCATTTTAAGCAAATTAAAGAACATTGAATGGGCAATCCTTAGATACTACCACGTCAAGAGTTCATTGTATACATATTCCTTTTTTTAAATATTTAGGATAGGATATCATCCCTTTGATGAGACTATAGATATGGTCATGCTTCTAAAAGGTAATACAAATATATTTGGTGTTTAGCCTAGTCAACCAAATTATAAAAGAATGGAGCTTCAATCCAAGCTAGGGGTTGCTAGTAGGATTACCATTATTAGAGGGTGGTGTTTAAGGAACCTATTTAAATCATATATTGGTAAAAATGAAGAGTCACCAAGTAAGTATGTTTACATTGGAGGTTAATTTTATCCTACTATTCCACATATGAGCATGCCAAAGGTGTTGACAAAGAATAGAATTGCTTCTTCAACTACCAATATTACAAGGGAACATGTGATACATCATTCTCCATCTCATCATGGAAGTGAATTAAAAAGTTTCTCACTTTTCCTAGGAGGGAGGTGCTTGTAAATTACAACCTTGTATATATTAGAGTATATTTCATGCTTTTCTCCAAGTGCCTATATGTACCTTTGTTTAATAAGTTAGCTATTTTCTCTTTCCTCCAAGTGCCTTTTATTTTTTTTGTTCATGTTGTCCTTTTGTTTCTAGAGTTATCTATAAGTTTTCAAGTAGTCTTTGCCTCAAATCAATGTGTTGATTGAAAGTAAAGACTCCATGCCCAACGAACTAGTCAAGACAAGTGGTATAGGTTCTTAAGCATAATAGGCATGCTTCCCTATGGGTCACCATAAATGTTGGCCAATTTTATCCCACATAGAAATATTTTCATTGGATTGAATAGATGAGAAAAATTCTTATTTGAGTGAATGATCAAATGACTTTTACAAGCTTCGAAGGACTAGACCATCATTGGATGTCATGTAGAAATGAATGGGTTAGCTTGATTATGCATTTGATAAATATATTTAGGGAATTAATCAAGTCCAAAAGACCACATGGACATGAAGCTATTCATACCTAGATCATCCTTTGTAAATTTAGTGTCTTGATGGGCTTTCTAACTCAATATATAAGCTTTGAAAGTTGAACTTATAGAGTGAAAAAAGCATGTGGACATCAAGTTTAAGCTTCATGAAATATTTGTTTAAGTTCAAATCTTCCCATGTTAGATTTAGAGATGAAAAGTGTCCAAATCTTAGGAGTTAGGATCAAATCAAATGGACAGAGATGATTGGATAGATGTTAGTGGGTCTCAAAGATACAACATAACATGTTCACTCATACTTTGAATATCAATGGTGAGCATCAAGTAAAAAATATACAATGAATGTGTCAATGAAAAGCATTAAGATATCAGGTACCTGAGTTGAGATCAAATGGTTAGAAGAAACGAACAAGGCTAATGGGCCCAAGTAGATAAATTAAGTGCATGAATTTATACAAATTATATCGATGCTAAGTAGTGAGTCAAAAGGTTAATGGATCCTAAGAGAAAATGAGAAGGTGACAAGTGTCTCAACCATGTTAGGCTAGTAGAATATTAATGGTACATGTTTATTCATATAAATAAAGATCTATGGTGTGTAGGAGGACAAAAATTTAAAAAGTTGATAATAGGATCCTATGGAGCAAACGAGGAACTAAAATTTGGCATAACATGAGAAGCCCAATAAAATATTGATGGCCAATAATGAAGGTCAAATGTGTCATAACTTAAAATCCTAAATCAAGATCAATGATTGATATCAAAGGTCAAAGTTATGATACTTTGACTGAAGGTAGAAAAATGATCCCAGTTGAACTAGAGTTGATTTTTAGGATTAAGCAATGTCATTAAAACTTTATAGAGGTAAAATAAGTATTTTGGATTTATTAAAGATTTAAGGTGGGATACTAGGTTATCCAATCAATGTATATGCACCAAAGTAGATATGATGATTATATGAAAACTAGTAAATGAGATTATTTTTCATATATATTAGATACATGTTTAATGTTTATATTATAGATAATGCCAAGGCATAAATATGATAACCATATCATCCAAAATCCTGTAGGAACATTTAGCTACCTAAATTTGACATGATCATGGTTCAATCAGGATGATGAACATAAAGTTCCTATCCTTATAATAAATCCAAGAAGAAGATGGTGTAGAGTCCTAAGATAGAGATCTAGTGGTTGAAAATTGTAGTTGGATCATTCAATGCATTCTCAGAACTTGAAATATTGTTTCTTTCTTAGTAGGAGAATGACTCATCATCCTAAGAACATTCTTATCATATAGTATATTTCCCAACCAATGAAAGAGCTTGGGGCTATTGGGATAAATAAAATTTGATTTTTTTATGATGGATTACATCTTAATTTTATAAAAAAATGGTGGAGAATTGAAGAATGATGGTTGGGATTCCACTAGAGTAATTGGACCCCATCTCTCTCATTCCCTTTTTATATAAATATAGGCATTTAAGCCTTAAAATTGATCCCTATCTTAGGCATGACTACACTCTACCAAGATTAAGTTTTGTAACCTATTAATGTGAATAAAATACTATTTAAGATTTAATTATTCTAGTATAGTGTGTTAATGTCATTTTGATTTGTATATGTGGTAGAAATTTCTCCCTTATCAAGTCATGATCTCACCTAGCTACTAGTTTATCTAGTTTTGTAGGTCATGTTTAGTGTTTTAATGTCATTTTATTGAAGCTAGTATGTGGATATATTGACTAGTTAATGTATTGAGTCATGCCTCTTCATCACTTCCATCAAGTTTTGATCACTTGGTGAACCTATTCATGAAATCTTGATGCATAACAAACATTTGGAGTTGTAGATTAAATCTTTTTATTATCTCATTAGTTTTTTTTAGAAGTTCAAATAAATTAGATGAGCTATAAATTTAGGTACATCACCAACATTAGCCTAGATTTTCATTTTATCTATCTTTCTCTCCCTTTTCCCCTAAAAAATTAGTAGTTTTTAGTGGAAATGTGCTAAGTGACATCAAAGGAGATAGCCTTGTTAAAAATCCTAGAGGTCTGACCCAAGATTAGGTAAACCATAACCTAATATCATTCTTGTGTTGGAATAGATTTGAGTAGAGGACCTGAACAATCCTTTGTTTAGCTAGGGTACATTCTATGTCTACAAAAATACTACGTATCATTTATCTTGCTCCTAACTAGGGGTTGAATTACGAGTAAAAGAGTTTTTAAAATGAAATTTAAAATTGGAAAATGGTGATTGAACCAAGTGATTATAGTGTAAATTAATGATTGATTTATATGAACATAGTAGAATAATAAATATACTAAAATGTATGGAAGCACAAACTTATACAAGTATGAAACCAAAGGTAACATTGGAATTTTATCATATAAGGAACAAGATTCTTTATTTCCCCTTAACAAGTTTTCAAAAGTACAGAAATGAATACCATAGATGAATCTAAATGATTAAAATAAGATATTTATCATTCAAAAATACAATAAAGAGACATTTATACATAAGGATAACATAGATAAGGAAGGAAAAACTTCAAACTATTATCATTCTCTACGTTACATCATGTATATCAATTCTTCAAAAATTAAAATAATCTCTCTAATTTCAAAAAGATATCTAGGCTACACTTGGGTAACCATATTTATACAAAATAATCTCTTAAAAGATAAGAAGTTAAAAAAACCTTATGCCCAATTAAAGAGTAATAAATTCTATGAAACCTCATGCATTTTCCTCATCTTAAGCTTAGAATGGTTTCCTTAGTGAAGTGGTTGACTGGAAGAGAAACATGCAACTACTAGGCACTTCAAGTGTTAGAGGAGTGGATAAATACATTAAGATATTTAATTTAACCCTCTATTAATTGAATTATGATGTTTTTATCTTCCCCAAGGAATGAGGCACAAAAATGAACCATTTATTGATAAACATTGAATGTTTTTATATACTTTAGGTTATAAATTGAAAACCATAATTTGTAATTTGAAGTGAAGACTTTTACATCTTTTTAAGTCATTCAACTTTGACAAAAAAGTAAAGTGTGAATTACAACATGAGTTTTGACAAGTGAATCAATTAAAAACTTATTGAAAGGAAAAGTGGAAATTACATGTTTCAATTTTAAAACTTAATCATGTCTAAAAGATACTTGAAAATTACAATTGGCTCTTTCTCAAAGAGAGATATAAAAATCATAGTTATAATTTACAATTTGTAACTTTAAAAAATATCTTACCATAAAAAATGTAAGTTTCAATATGTATTTTATAATAAATTGAAAAGATTAATCCATAACCATGACCTATGAAAATTATTTGTCCCTTTTTGATTATATCTTCTCAATGTAAGCATCAAAGATACAGAAGATCTCTAGAAGATATTATTCATTAGGACCTAGTGTATAAAGGTTATCAATCTCACATTCTATTATTACTTCAGATAGTTCCCTAGATGCACCTCTATATTCTTTATTATATTTTCCCACCTGATCCAAGGTATTGTGATACCTAATGAATAAGTGGATGTAAATTAAGTTGGAAGTTATATCCTATGCAAATTCTCTCTTAACCACTCCCTTGAATTTGCCTTAAACCTATTGAACTAAAAGGGTTTGATCTTGATGATTTGTTGCTTCACATGACAATTTAATAAGTAAATATTCAATGTCATATATTGTATTTTTGGCCTTATCACATGTAATTTTGGCCTTATTAATAATCTTAGTGAGTATTTTGATTTTAAAATAAGCTGCCCTATCCAACTCCTCATGCTTTTTATAAATCTTTAATATCTTCTTTGATATGAGGGTGTCAATATCAATTAGTTCAATAGCCTCCAAATTTGGAATAATAGATTAAATATTTCAATATCTTCCTCATACTATCTTATCTCTACTTTTTGAGATACCTGATCATCCTTAAAAGTCTTATAATAGTCCATTTCTATCTCTATTACTCTATTTACTTTCATGATGAGTTCTTTATCCTAGTATTTTATGGTCCTTCCCATGGTACCAATATTTTTCAATGCTTCAAACATTTATTTGTCATGGAATTGGGAAAGATATTATGTTGGTTGGGCTACTATATCAATGAATTTTTGTAGGTTAGTTGTCAATTCTAAAATTTACTCATCAATTCATCTTTAGTGACCTTGTCACTATACATATTCTCAAAAAAAGAGCTAATTCTTGAATGAAAATCATGTTTCATCCATTATCTAGTTGGATGACCTAGGTGCACTTTAGATATTTGATAATCCACCTCCATTAGATCTTCCTTTTGTTTGTTTGGTGGGGAAGCTGCTATTTCCACATATCTTTCCCCCACTACATCATATGATATTTTGGAGATGTTCTTAGGGTCTAATTTTGATTTTTTGGATGACTCAAATAGACCAAAGTCTAGTGTGCTAGGAGACACCAATTTTTTATACTTATTCAACACTCATTATGCTAGCCAGCTTGGATGGTCAACCTATGAATATAGCATTGTCATTTGTGAATCTATAGCTGAAGTTGCCATACTAGTGGTTATTATGAAAAATGTTATATTTGTCACTGATATTGCCAATAAATCCTAAAATAATTATTTTCCTATCTATTTTACATTTTTGGGATAAGCATCCATAGTTTTATTAGTGGTTTTTTCTGTCTCCACCTCCTTGGTGGGGGCTTTGGTTACTATGGGAGTGGAAGAAATGGGTACTTAAATTGGTGAAGTGGGTTTTGATGTACTTATTGGGGTTGTAGAAGCTAGGAGTGACATGAGTGGAATGGTAGGAATGATTAGTTGGAATAGGGGACCTATGAAAGTTTTGAATCGAATGCAATAAATGAATCAATCAATGTTGTGGGAACACTCAAAGTAGATTATTGGAAATTTGGCCTGTCAAGGCCAAATTATAACCCCTGTAGTAAAAAAAATTCCATAGTCATCATAGTGTCTAATTTTTCATGTGAAGAGTGAGTTTTTTCAATATCATATTCACGGTTTCAAGCATCTTTCTGAGGTTTTGATAGAGTTTCAAGTGGTTCTATGATCTAAAAGCGCTATGAAAGAGATGGTGAAAAGAAGATGATTAGTGACTTGTCATGAAGTTTTCTAGTATATTTAAGTATAATGAAGGTATAAAATGAGATATATCCCTAATAATATGATAAAAATGTATTAAAAATTCTATTTAAATCCTTTTATAAGGCTATGACATGCTTATTTGACATTCAGTGTTAGTTGTCGTTTGTAAAACTATGTTATTTTACTAGAAAAGGATGAATTTTGGTCTTTAAATTTAAGATATGGTATTAAAATTCCACTAAAATAGTCAAATTACCTTTTAAAACATTCATATATATGAGTTTATATTATTCATAAAGTATCATATTTGAAAAAAGCCAATTTATGCAAGTTTAAGTGTGAAAAAGTCTTTTTTGGGGCTCCCATGTGACAAATTTGGCTATTAAAATGTGTGAAATGTATAAATATTTGTAATAAATTTATATTTGAATCATGTATCTTATCCCACATTTTATTTTTGGTGGTGGAGAGATTAAGCTAGGAATAAAAGGGAAAAAGGAGTCATTTCATGCATCTCTACAAAGAAAGGCATGAAATTATATAGCCATCCATATGGTGGAGGCAATGAATAGGATAAAAAAGGAATAACAAGGATTTAGAAGATTATTGTGGCTGAAGGAGGCAAAATAGTCCCAAAACTAGTCACCTACAAATAATTGGCTTCTTTTCACATAGAGATAGGCCTTCAGGTTTATAGCTGGTATAGTTAGAAAAGAGAAGATTCAGGTCTATAATTTCTTCCAGAGAGACTAGAATCGGAGAGATTCCTGATGCATAAAGTTATCAAATTGATTATCTCTCCCTCAGGAATCATCCATTTTAATTTATGGCATATAACTGCAATCTTACATCTAGGACGGTAGTCAATAATTTGCAATTTCTCCTCACCAGGGCATCATTTCAAGAAAATTCAATTTTTTAGGTGTTCTCAAGGACATGTAATTCATTTACATGGAATACATCAGTATTTTTACATGTGTTGGGATATTAAAAATATTGAGAAGGAGTACAATCCATAATTTGGCATCCTTTTAAAGAAGATTTGTATGGTCTATGAGAGAGAAAGAGTTTCAAATATTTCTCAGTTTCTTGTTTACATGGATATCCTTCATGTTTTCATATGTTCCTCATGAAAATTTCCCATTAATTCTTTAAAATATTCATATAAATTCCATATTTATGTTTTCAAGCATCTTAAATTCCCTATTTATCAAAAATTAAGGTTTCTTAAAATTGTATAAGGTAACTAACATATTCCTAGGTTTCAATTTAGATTGTTATCCTTCTCTAATGGTCTCCAAAATAATACATAAGGTAGAGTATGGGATCATGATACAATTTTAAATTCCATTTGATATATCAAAATACATGCTACACACACCTCCAAATGGTCCTCCTTCATTCTCACTATCATACATTGCCTTTACACTATTGTAAGGTTTCTTGTTCCACCTTAATTCAAGTGTTCCATCCTCCATTCATGTCATCATCCTATCCATTCATATCCATTACATCATCCATAAAATATTGAGTCAATAAAAATTAATAGGTTTTCATTATCATAAAGAATAAGGTATGTAGACCTAAAAGGCATCACCTACAGCCAAGAATGTGTACCTATAGAAATACACCAATAGTCAACACCTTCCAGGAAAGTACAAAAGAGAGGGACAAGATATAAGTTGTCTTTTGAATGTTTATTCTTAAAGTCTCTCATAAATTTGTAGTGAATTTAAAATAAGAACCATAATAAATGTTTGGTGATATATCCAAGGCTAAGATCAATCCCTATATGTATATTTCAACATAG
>JARHVA010007107.1:212500-215000 GCA_037957365.1 Torreya grandis | reverse complement strand
CATCTTGAGTTCTAACTCATGAGCCAACTCACTTCACATCAGTTATATAGATAATGAATGTCATATCATATTTGGGAAATGATATTATACATGTTAAATGGGCCCAACACTTTATTTTACAATACAAAATATCATGCAAGGTTCATACAATCATCATGCAAGATGCCAAACACAAGGAGATGTCTATAAAGGCTATTGTTTGTAATTATAAATGAAATTGACTTTAAGTTAAATCAAATTGACTTATCATTCTCATCTCTGTGCCACATTGGCTAGATTTATTCTATTTTTCTATATATTTGATCTTTTAAGCCATATATTTGAGCTTTTATTCTAAAGAGAGTTTTTTTTCAAATCAATTTATGGTTGTAGTATGTACTTTTGATTTTTCATTTGCATACAAGAGTGATAGATATCTCCTTTTATAGGTCCTTTCTTCACCTACTACTATTATTTCATCCTTTATAGGTTAGCTAAAGAGTTAAGAATAGAAATTATGTTGAATAATGTTAGTATGCATTGTATTTAAGACCTCCATTTCCACACCTTCAATTTTTAATCTTATTTTAAACATTCATTTGAAAAACTGATGTTTAAGACTGATCTAACAAAAAAAATTTGACAAATTATTCATTTTGATCCATATGTGTGCCTAATTTTCAAAGTTTATAGATGATTAATAACTATTCAAGTGCATCACCATCATAGAATAGATTTCCTTTTTATTTTATTCTTTACTCTTTTCATCTGAACATCATATAGGTTTAGTAATTGATCCTAAATTTATATATTTACAAAATATATCCTCATAACTAGCGGTGTGATCTAGATACATGTATCACATAGCCTTAGATTATTCTAATATTAGTTTAGATATGAGTCAGATATGAGTAGTCTAATTTAAAATAAGTGTTATCTAGGTTTCTAACATAAATTAAATGGTGAGTGTGATGGGAGATGAAAATAAATTAGTAACTACCCTAGTGGTTGGGATAGATATTGGGATTCTAATTAGTATAAATGAATCTATAGCCATATATTATTGGGTGGTCTTTGTAATTAATGGAGTAGTAGTAGATATTGGGGATGAGGTGGAAGTGATTGCAAAAGAGGGAGGTGAAGGTTGGGTTTGAGTTTCCAATTATGTTGATTGGCTTACTACTAAAGGATCTACTTACATAGGTGGGTGGAGTGAAGAGTGTAACTACTTACACTAGTGGACTAGTGGAAATTGGAGGGGTGGATATTTTAGTTGATTAGGTAGTGGTGATAGGAGGAAGGAGTAATATGATTGGTTGATAACTGGAGATAGGATAAGAAAATATTTGTGTCGATTGAACAATAATTGTGTCTTTTATAGAAGTTGATATCATTTGATCCATAGGTTGTGTTATTGTCTCTTGGCTACTAGAAGGACCTCTTTTTTCCTTTTACTTATATTTTTGTATGTGTGATACAACTATCATATTAACTTGATATGATTGGGTTCCACTACTAAAACCTTTTGCTAATGTTTCCATACCATTCTCCTTCACTTATCTCAAATTTTCACTAATACTCAGGGTCTCTTTGGTTATCTTGACCACTTTTCTTCTTATGCATATTATTTTTGACCTAGGTGGTCCTATCCATGAATGATAAGGATTAAATTATAGACTAGTGGAAGAGTTTGGATATAGATTTTATTATTATAATATACCCTATCAATTAGTGACTCATCATATTTCAAGTCCTTATGAACTAGTTCCATGTTGTAGGTTTTGATTTGTTTCAGGGTCATCCTAAAATAATCTCTCAATCTGAATTCCTCTTTATCTTGCATGTAGCCCTAGTAATATTCATAATCATGAATGTGGAAATATGTTTTGACACGCACTATATTGGTAATATGTCTAGTAACATCAAAAAATGGGCTTACATCAAGAGATATTAAGGTCATTTGAGTCATCCCCACATCTACATATTTTGATTTTAATAGGGAAGGGTAAGTGTATATTCCTATAATGATAGGGAAATTGATTCCTACCTTATGCCTACTTGATAAGAATTATGGGTTTTTGTAATTTGCCTCTCAACTTTGATCAGGGCCCATTTGTCACTTTCATACCTTGGAAGGGTGTAGGGACAACCACTGATACCTCCAACTTTGATGTATGAATATGTTGGTAAATAAATTAAATATGGCCCCTAATATATGATTTTAGATGTTGCATCATCATAAAATCTTCTCATTTATAGCTCCTTATAAAACACAATTATGATGTAGTATATGAAAGTAGCATTGATCTTTATGAAATGCTATTTATTTTCCTCAAGGGTGAGGTCACGATAGTAGTTAAAAACCTTGTTGACTTGATTGGGTACTATGTTCAATCTTGGGAATTCCATAACTTTTTATAATGTTTATACAAGGTATGATGTCATATAAAACTTGCCTATTGTTTAGACATCCATCAACTATTTATGAATGGATTCATAAATTAGCTAAGTCTAATAGATG
>JARHVA010007107.1:132500-207500 GCA_037957365.1 Torreya grandis | reverse complement strand
ATTTATATAGGCATATGTGTCCCATTTTTTAGTGAAATTAGTTTTGAACACATTTGATTCCTATATTAGGATTTGGTTACATCCATAATAACCATTTAGAAGGGAAAACTTTTTAGATCTTAATATAGTTTGAATAATTTTCTCCATGGGTGAAAGCGGATAATGATCCTTTAAGGACACTTTGTTTAGTTCCCTAAAATCTACACAAATTTTGATTTCACCATTATTTTTCCTCATAGTCACTAAGTTAGAAACTTAGGATGCGTTGGATAGGGAAAATGTTGTTAGAATCTATCAGTTTGGACAACTCACTCTTTATCAAGGGTTCTATTTTTGGATTGATTGGTCTCTATTTTCATCTAATAGGCTTGGTATTTGTGTCAAGTTATATTATGTGTTGGGATAAGATAGGGTCAAAACCCCTTAGATATTTATAACTCTGAGTGAAGTTATCATCAAATTATTGACACAATCTAATAAAATATTTATTTTTAGAAGTATTACATACCTTTTTGATCTTGAATGATTTAACTTCTAAGATGAATATTCACTCATAATCTTCTTCATTGACCATGATATTTTTTTCCCAACTTTTAATTGATCATCAGAGTTAAAGATGCTTTCCAAAGTAATAAAACCCATGGGAAACTTGTTTGTATTTAACTAAACAATTTGATCTCTATATTGTTCTTGGAGTCTTGACTAATTTTTTTCTAAGAATTTAACCTCATCTCACAAAAAATTAATAATTTTTTGATCACTGTCAAAAACTTTCTATTTGGTTGCATTGTCAAGAACAAATAATCTCACTATTAACTTTACTTTCTAGTTGTTATTATTTTTTATCTCTTCAGGCAAGTTATATTGAGAACCCATTGAGGCCATTCAATTATCATCCTTGTTCTTTTCTCTTAGTACTTCTTTAATGTTTAAAGTGATAAAATATTTTAACAAGTCCCAAACCCTATGTTATAAAGATCTCATCAAGTTATTACTAGTTTTGATTTTAGATATTACTTGGTGAATGATCAGTTCGCTATCACCAAACACTTATAGTGATTGTGTTCCCCTTTATTTAGCTATTTGGAGACCTATAATCAATGCTTCATATTCAAATACATTATAAGTGTAGCTGAATTGAAATCTAAAAGAATAGAAATGACTCTCCTTTTATGAAGAGATCAAAACCATACTTACACCTTCACCATTATTTCTTCTTGAGACATTAAAGAACAACTGCCACATTGCCTTGATATCCTTAGTTGGTTTCACAAGCTTTAGAATGATTGCATCATTTTCATAAATGTAATACATAACCAAACCTATTTCCTTAACATAATCATAAGGATAAAATTGTAGAGTTGATCCCCATACATTTAGATGAGTGTTTAGAATTTCCTTCCATAGGTGTTGTAACCTCATGGTCAAGTTACTCTTAATATTGCAATGAGTAATTCATATTTGTAGGGATATTATTGTATGGCTCACTGTGGTTTTTATTAATTGGATGAACTCTTATTATCACTTTAGTGCCATATCTTATCTTGAGCAACATATGGGACTAATTAGTAGATAGGTACCCTCCTATTTTTGTAGTGAATTCTTGAGAAAGAAAGATAGAAAAATAGGGGGCAGGTCAATAACTGACATATCTTGGGATATTGATAATCTTAGACATGCATGGATGGTAAGTTTAAATTTTTTTATAGTCTAAACTATTTGGAAAATAGTCCCATCCAATTGAACCACACATTTTATGATATGTGTGTATTTAATACCAAGAGAATTAACTACTTTCTTAGGCATAACAGAACTACTAGCCCTAGAGTCTACCATGTAGTTATGTACAAGATTTCTCCTAATTATGAGAAAAATGTAAAAAATGGGAGGCTTGCCATTTTTAATTGATTTTGTGTCTGTTTGAGGTTGACACATATTAACCATAATAGTGGGTCCCTTAGCTAGGACTTTATTTATTATTTAGAAGTTCTTTAAAGATTCTTGAAGCAATTCCTTATGTGTTAGAATAGACAATGCTTACTGTATGGTGACATTCAAGTTAGTCTTCTTCATTTGTTCTACAATACTAAAATCAATGTTGTCAATCTTTGTTGGTGCCTTTATGGGAGATATATATTATTTCATGAGATTTGGGGTCATCAATTTTGAGTTTGGATAGCCTATTGACACATTGGGTGGTATCTAAATTGTGTTACCTTTTGCAACCTCTTATATAAATTTAAAAGTAATAACCTTCTAAAAATTATGGGTTTGGTCACTTTTTATTACCCTCTTCTTAGAGCGTATATTCACTACCACTAAACTAACACCATTGGTTAGTGTTTCTTCCTAATGTATGCCACAAAAATCCTCCTCTTATTAGTTTAAAAGAGTGGCTTCCTTTTGTGTAGGATTTGGTACATATTTTAGCTAGGAATTAGCTTCCTCTTGCTATCCTTGGGTGTTTTATATGATTTCTACCATTAGGGATTAACTTATGACAGCATTAGGACAAGCATTTTGATTAACAATTGAGCATAAAGATAACACCACTTATATTATTGAGGTAGGTTGTTATGAATAGGAATGATGGCTTCATAAGTACTTGTTGTATGTAGAGAACATATATTTAGAGGCTTTGATTACATGGTTTGAATTTGAGGTTCCAAGCTACCTTTTTATGACTACCTATTAGGTTAGTATGTTTGGTTAGCTTATTGATAAGGCCTATAGTTTTGGGATTGATGACTTTTCATAGCTACCGACTCATTTCCAAAGCTTGTAAATAATTACTTAACCTCATATAAATCATCAAAAAGGATAGGAGTCAAAGTTGGTGCATTGATTATAGTGGGAATTATGGACACATTGGATTGTATGGGAGGCACTTCTATAAATAATAGC
The DNA here is from genome assembly GCA_037957365.1 of Torreya grandis. Classification (NCBI taxonomy): domain Eukaryota; kingdom Viridiplantae; phylum Streptophyta; class Pinopsida; order Cupressales; family Taxaceae; genus Torreya; species Torreya grandis. Next base: position 204,596 of record JARHVA010007107.1, on the reverse strand, counting down.
ATTGGAGGATGAGGAAGAATTTTTCTAGCTCAAATAAGGCAATTTTATACTCTTATTAAAATTTCATAGGCATTGGGGAGTGTATTACCACTCATTTACTAAATCATTACAACTATATCACTATTTAAATCTCTAAAGTGATACAAAAAAACATTGTTCAAGGTTAGATTAACCAACATTGGAATTTTATTCCATATATTTTGAAATAAAAAAATTGAAATATCCTATCAACCCATGAAAAGCCCCTTTAATAGTTGTTAGTTGTTCAACTAGTGAGAGGTGGTTACTCTTATCCTCAAATTGAGTGCATAGGGTAGACCTTAAGTCATCCAAAACATATATGGAATTAGAAAGTAGACTTCTATACAACTGTAAGGCTTTATTCTTGAAAGAGGAGATAATAAGTTTGATAGCAACATTTTATTGTGTTATATTGTGAAATAAGCAAATGTTATCAATATCATGTATATGTTCAATGGGGGTTAGTTTAAGTTTCACCATAAAATATGGAAGGATTTTTGAGCTAAGGTGGGTATATCCTCATACTAGGGGAAGTGAAGTGGGATACCTCCATTTAAGGCTATGGAATTTTGATTTCTTAAGGCCATAATTAAAGGTATGAAACAAATGAGGGTATTTGTAGGAGATGAAAATAGATTTGTAGGATATATTATAGTATAAGTTACAACTAATATTGATTTATTTTTATATGGAAATGACAATTATTGTAAGTTAGTTATCTTAACTTTAGTATATGATCTTTTCTGTATCTTTGGCATACGTAAACTTGGATTTACCAAATCTTTAGGCAAATAGAGTCTCCAGTTGCTTTTGAAATGTGTATGCGGCTCATATAATTCTTACTGATAATATCATCAATCTCTTATCTATGATCCTTGTCCCATTTGGCATGCCAAAAACCATTATCAATTATAATTTTCACCCATCTCTACATGGTAGTATGTTATATAGTATGAGTTACAAATTGTAGGAAATATAATGACACAATGGGATCACCTCTAAGTTGTGGGACCTTGGAAAATTGAAGAAAACCTCTAGAGAAGGATAAATTCCTTTCACTAAGTTTAAAGAAACTAATGTATTACCAATTAATGTTAAAATACTAATTCTTAGTGATCTTACTCCTGACTAGGTGTTGACTTGTGAAGAAAAGAGTTATTAGAATGAAATAAAAAAATAAAAACTGGTGATTTCACCAAGTGATTGTAGTGGAAATTAATGTTTTCTTTGTATGATCATAGTATATCAATAAATATACTAAAATGTATTGAAGAAAAAACTTATACAAGCATAAAAACTAAGGCAATATTGGGCACTTATCATATAAGGAACAATATTTTTTATTTTCTCTCAACAATTTTTTAAAAGGGAATAATTGAATACCGAAAATGAATTTATATGATTGAAATATGATTTATAACATTAAAAAATACAATAAAGAGTTGTTTATACACAAATATAAATTAGATAAGGAAAATATTCAATATATTATCATTCATCAAGTTACAACATGTAGATGAATTATTCAAAAAGTAAGATAATATCTATAACAACAAAAAAGTTATCTAGGGTATGCTTAAGTACCCATATTTATACAAAATAATCTCTTGAAAGAGAGGAAGTTAATAAAACCTTGCACCTAGTTAGACAGTAAAAAAATCTAGCAACCCTCATGCAAATGTCCTCCTCTTAAGCTTGGAATGGCATCTTTAGTTGAGTAAATGGATGGAAAAGAAACATGAAACTATTGGAAACATAAACAAGTGATTGAGGAGATGAAAAATCCATTTTAATATTTAATTGAACCTTTTCTTGATTGAGATATTTTATTTTTATCTTCCCCAAGGAATGAGGCACCAAGATGTACCATTTCTTGATAAACATTGAATTTTTTTAGATATTTTAGGTTATCAATTGAAAAACCTAATTTGTAATTTTAAGTGAAGAATTTCAAAAAAAATTAAGTCATTAAACTTTAACAAAAAAGGAAAGTGTGAATTACAACATGAGTTTTTACAAGTGAAGCAATTCAAACCTTGTCAAAAGGAAAAGTGCAAATTACAAGTTTCACTTTTATAACTTAAGCTTGTCAAAAAGATACTTGAAAATTACAAGTGGTTCCTACTCAAAGAGAGCTATCAAAATTATAGTTTAAATTTAAAACATAAAACTTTACAAAATATCTTACCATCAATAATGTAAGTTACAAAATATATTTTGCAATAAATTAAAAAAATTAATTCACAACCATGACCTATGAAGATTCCTTGTCCATTTTTGCTTGTATATTCTCAATGTAAGAGTCAAATATAATAAATATATCTTGAAGGTGTTCTTCATTAGGACTAAGTGAATAAATGTTGCTAATCTCACATTATACCATTAATTCAAATAGTTCCTTAGATAGAACTCTCTAGACTTGAGTATCTCTTCCCATATGATATAGTGTATTATGACCCATGATGAATCAGTGGATGAAACTCAAGTATAAAGTTGTATCCCATGAAAATTATCTCTTGACTAATCGATTAAATTTTTATTTAACCTATTAAACTAAAAGGGTTTGATCTTGATTACCTATTTCTTCACATGAAAATTTACTAAGTAAATATCCAATACCATAGATTGTATATGTGGCCTTATCACATGTACTTTTAGTATTATTAATACTCTTAGTGAGTATCTTGATTATAAAATGGGTTTCCCTATCTATATCCTCATGCTATGTATAACTATTTAATATATTCTCTGATTTGAGCATGTCAATCTCAATTAGGTCAATAGCTTACAACTTTGGAAAGAATAGATTTAGTCTTTCAATCTCTTCCTCATACTTGCTTATCTCTACTTTTAGAGATGCTTGATCATCCTTAAGAGTCTTATAATAGTACATTGATATCTCTATCACTCTGTTTCCTTTCATGATGATATCCTTAACCCAATTTTTTGCATCCTTTCCCATGGTACCAATCTCTTTCATTGGTTCAAATGTTTTGTTATCAGGAAATTGAGAAAGAGATTATGTTAGTTGGGTTACTGGCTCAATGAAATTCTTTAGGGAAGTTTTCAAATAATCAAATTTATTCTTTAATTAATATTTAGTGACCTTTTCACTATCTATATTATTAAAAAGAGAGATAATTCTTTATTTAACATCACGTTTTATCCCTTCTCTAATCATATGACCTAGGTGAACTTTAGATATATGATAATCCCCCACGACTATATCTTCCTTTTTTTTGTCTCGTTTGGGGACTATTATTTCCAAATACTTTTCCCTTGATCCATCATATGATATTTTTGAGATGGTCATATGGATTACCTTTGATATTTTGGATGCATTTAATAGACCAAAGTCTAGTGTACTGGGAGACATCATTTATTTTCACTTCTTCAACAATAATTATGCTAGATAACCTAGAGTGGCAATCTATAAATATATAAATGAAGTTAAATATAGTAGTATTTACTATGATAATTATTATATTTATCATTGATGTTGTTTTTGAATCCTTGATTCATGATTTTCCTATCTTTTTCTTAATTGTGGGCTGACCAAACATAGTTGTATCAGTGGGTCCTTCTATCTCCACCTCCTTGGCTGGAGATTGGGTTACTATGAGAGTGTAATAAATGTGTAATGAAAAGGGTAAAGTTGGAATTAAAGTTCTTATTGGTCATGTGGAAGTTAGGAGTGAAACAAGTGGAAGGGTAAGAATGGCTAGTTGGAATAGGGGAACCTATGGAAGGGTGGAATGTAAGATAGAAAATGAATCAATCAACATTGTGGGAACACTTAGAGTAGATGAAATGGGCAGTGTGAAGGGAGATGAAAATAAAGTATTAATGAACCCATTGGTTGGTATGGATAGTGGGATTACACTCAAAATGGAAAAATCTATAGCCATGTACTAATTGCTGGTATTAGTAATTAATGGATTGGTAGTGGGTATTGGGGATGAGGTGGAAGTGATTATATAAGAGGGAAGTCAAGGTGGAGTTTGAGTGTCTAATTATGTTTATTGGTTGACTACTAAGTGAGCTAATTTCATAGGTTAGTCGGGTGGATGTGAAACTACTTGTATGGGTAGACTATTCAAAATAGGAGGGGTAACTATTTGAGTTGATTGAGTAGTGGTTATAGGAGGAAGGAGTAATATGGTTGGTTGAATCATGGAGATAGGAGGGGAAACTATTTGTGTTAGTTAAACAACATTTGTGTCTTTTATATAATTTCAAATTGGTTGATCCATAGGCTATGTTGTTATCTCTTGGGTATTTAAAGGGTTTTTTCCTTTTTCTTTTACTTACACTTATGTGACATAATTGGCCTATTTTCCTAATCTACTTGGGTTCCATTTATGAAACCCTCTACTATTGTTACCACACCTTTCTCATTCACTTATCTCAACTTGCCACTAATACTTAGGGTCTCTTTATTATCTTGACCACTTTACTTCTTATCTAGTTTATTATTCTATCTATGACCTAGGTGGTCTTATCCATGAATGAGAATGATTTAGGTATAGACCACTTGACCATTGGAAGAGATTAGAGATAGATTTTATTATTATAATATACCATATCAAATAGTGAATCATCATGTTTCAAGTCTTTAGAGACTAGTGCCATGTTGTATATTTTTATTTGTTCCAAGGCCATCCTAAAATAATCTCTCAATATCACTTCCTCTTCATATTTTATGTCTTTCTAGTAATATTCATAATAAGGAATGTGGGAATATGTGGTTACACCAACTATATTGGTAATATGTCTAGTCACATCATATAATGGCCTTACATCGAGAGCTCTTAAGGTCATTTGAGTCATCTCAACATCTACAAATTTAGCTATTAATAGGGAAGGGTAGGTGTATCTTCCTATACTGATATAGAAATGGATCCCTACCTTATGACTACTTGATAATAATTTGTGTGTTTCTACAAGTTTCCTTACAAGTTCCATTAGGTCCCATTTATCACTTACATACCTTGTAAGGGTGTAGGGATAAACACCAATATATCCCACTCTGATGTATGAATATGTTGGGAACTAAATGAAATATGACCCCCAATTTGTGATTTTATATGTTGCATCATTAAATAATATTCTCATTTCTATCTCCTTATCAAACATAATTATGATGTGGTTTATGAAAGCATCACTGACCCTTTTGGAAAGATGTTTTCTTTTATTAAGTGTGAGGTTAGGATAGTAGTTAAAAACCATGTTGACTTGATTAAGTACTATGTTCAATCCTAGAAATGCCCTCTCTTTTTCTAATATGTAGATAAGGTATGATGTCATATAGAACTTTCATAATATTTGGACCTCCTTAAAATATTTAGGAATGGAGTCAGATATCAATTGGGCTGAGTGGATGTACTATTTATTTTGATAGATTACCCAAATATACTAGTACATCTAATCTTAATAATTTTTGGCATCTGGGTTCCCTGTAACTCTATGAAATAGTATAATAATATCATGAACTTCATCATTGATGTTTATTCTTACCAGGGTTTTAGGCATTCTTATGGTTGTAGGTCTAAAGGTTTTTAACCATTATTTTTTTAAAAACCTTAAACAAGTTGCATTATTATATTGATATAAATTTATAGAAGAGTCAAGGTTTATATCTATATAGATTTCATATTATAAAATCATGAACATGGTATCAATGAAATCAAGGTCCATATTTATAATATTCTCTCCTTTGGAATTCACTACCTCTCTTTTTTTAGCATCATAGCATTTTTACATATGGACACAAATTCAATAATTTATATTGATTATGGGAAGGCTACATCTTGAGGAAACCCACTATTGTAAATGTTTTTAATCCAATCATTCATAAACTCTACATTTACTTGGTTCCAAAAATCTACTAGCTCTATGTGACCTAGATCTGTGTCAATGATCTCATTTGTATTGAGTCTAGGATAGATGGGACATGAGGTCCCTTTAACTTAAACTCAATTTCCTTTCTAGACATGTATTTTGGGAATATTGGCTTGGGAGAACCAACTACATAGTTGGTGGGGTTTTGACTTACAATTGTAGGTAAAAAGTTTGATGGAGATATAATGTGTAATTATAGTTGAAATGGTTGATGGGGTTTTGAATTATAATTTACACTTTCAAAGTTTGATTAAAATTATGATAGGGTGTTGGTTTGGAAAATCAAGTCAAAATTCTAACAGGGATTTTTATCTTTTAAAGCAATGGGAATTTTTGTTGGGGCTTCTAGGTGTTTTAGCAGCTAGGATCACTATGAGGCTTGATCTTACAAAATCAAGAGGGGTTTTCAATGGATTTATTTTGGGAATCTTAAGGAATATTATATATTTTAATTATTTTTTACAAACCCTATATTTTATTATGAATGGTAAATGATTTGATGACTTTTAACGAGCATTCTAGAATTGGAGATAAGAAATGGCAAAAAATGCAAGCAAAATGAAAAAATATTGTAGGTTTGAAGATAAAGACCTAAAATTCTATATAATAACTTTAATAATTATTTAAAAGATAAATAATGGTATATTTTGAAAGAAAACATGGGGGAAATTGAGTGATACCATTTTATGCATGTATGGGATGGTAATGGTGTACTAACGCATGACATTGGCATAACATTGGTGAAGTGTTTCTTAGAGAGGCATTACTTGATGTATTATTCAAATGCTTATTAGCACATACAAATCCTAAATCAAATTTTTTATATGTTAAAAAACTTACTAAAAAATCTAAATTTACTGACAAAACCTACATTTAATTATAAGCATGGTGGTGCTTGGTAGGAAAATGGTGTTTTGAGGAAAGTTTGCAAAATTATGATTTGCATTTGCATCTCCACTTTCCATCGAGTGATTTGGTGGAGGAAGAGGGTAGTGGAACCTTGTTTTTAATTTTTAACTTTGTAGAGTTATAGAGTATAATGAAAGTTTCAATTCCCATGGGTAGAGAAGAAGGGAAAAAAGTAGAACTAGATTTGTACTTTGCAACTTTACAAGTTGAACAATATAACCAAACTTCTAGTTTTTGTGAGTGTGATGAATGACAAAAAGTAGAAATTAACTTACACTTTACAATTTTCAATATATAATTGGAGTTATTTTTTTTGGGCATTGGGTTAATGGGAAGCAGAGGTTTGGGTACACTTTACAACTTTGCAAATATTCAACCTACACTTAAATCTCTAGTTTTCACCAAGTATTGTAAAAGTGGGAAGTGGAATTTTTGGTGAACTTTGTAAAATTTCAAGTTTCAAACTGCACCAAAATATTTGATTTCCACTAAGTATTGGAGAAGTGGGAAACAAAGGTTTGGTTGCACTTTTTAAATTTGTAATTTAATTACACCCAAATCTACAATTTTTGTTAGGTATGGATGTTTTTTTGGTCATTTTAACATTTTTTAACAAAAAAAGAATGGACCTCCATTAGGGTATAAGATGCTTTGACATTTTTTCCACAAAATATCAAAAATACTATTATAAATCATGTACCTCATTAAATTATCCTCTAGTACATTATCCTCCTTGCTTTGGAAATGAAACTTATGACTTTCAAAAAACATGGTAATGATTGAGGAGTTAGACTCATGGGGGAAATATGGTGCGTTATTCATCAAGTCATGACTCTACAATTCCCTTTGGAAGATATAAAATGATGTATAAAATTCAGCACATAAAATTTCACCATGATGTGATGTATTATAAACTCAACACTAATTGGGCATATTTGTCTCCACTATATTGATTTATGGCATTTTATTAGACTATTCTACATTATTTGTAAATTTGATGAAAGGTTTGTTATATATTTGAATCCCAAATTTCTAATTATTATTTTGGTTAGTATAATTAATAAGATTTCTCTAAATTCCCAATAAGTCATTGCTTAACTTTTAGACCATTCTCTATATAGAATACAATTCTACTTTGGTTAAATCATCACCTTGGGAAACTATAGTATTGGATGGGATCAAATATTGGTTCTATTGATGATCATTCATTAATGTAGAATTTTTCAATAATCCATAATATTTATTTATTGTGTGATATGTTATAGGAGGTAATGCATACTATTAGTTATACTTGAATGCTAAAACATTTTGATTCACATGAGACATTAGATTTAAATATGGGAAACCAACATTGAGGCTGGGGGTGCCTAGTATGTGTGGATTTATCTTCTTGTCAATATTTATTTCTTAGTCATAGGCTAGTGATAGAGTGTTAATAACAATAAATCTTCACAAAAATACTCCAGTGATTAGATCTAAGGTTTTCTTATACATTTAGAGTGGTAGTACTACTGGTGGTTTATATGCAGTACTTAACCAAGTGTACATATTTTGAAATCTTACATTAAAAGATTAAATTGGCTCTTTAGACTTCGTTTTCATATTATTATAAATCTCATAGACCACACTTAGATTGGTAACTTGTACAAATTGAGAAATAAAAGTAATCTAACATGTGTTCCATGAAGTAATTAAATTATCATGTAAATTGAGGAACCAATCATAAGTGGCATCCTCTAATGTAAAATGGAGAATCCTTCATGTAATATCTTAATTAATAATATGCATTAATCTTAAAGCATTTTTAAATGACTCGATATGCCACTCTATTGTTCTTCCTCCTAAATGAGATAATGAAGGTAGGCACTTCTCTAGATTCCTTGGAAAATCATGAACATCTCATGGGATGAAAATTATTGATCCAAATAACCAAGGTTGAGCCATATCATGATTAACATGATATATATTTATCACTAGGTAAGGTATTATGACCTAAGATATGATGGGTGCAACTAGTATAGATATAGGCCTTAGCTGGATCAATAAAGGTGAAACCATAAGACTAGTTTAGGATCTAGACCTAGTTACTCTCTTAGGTGTCTCCAGTGTACCTCAGACCTAGGGAATAACATTTAATATATAAATCACATAAGAGCCTATATTTTTATTGTAAACTCTTTTCTATTGATTAAGGTTGTATACACACCTCATATTTAACAAGGTAACCTCAAACATTTTAGGATCTAAATAGAGGTGGAATCCACTTTAGGGAATGAGTTATAGGTATGGGTTGAACAACTAGGTGGTGGAATAATAGGTAGATCACGTAGTTATTTACTTAGGTGTATGTGTGTATAAATGAAACATAAAATAAATTTAAAACTTAGTTGAGTTGGATGGATGGAAACTATTCTAAAGTGGATAGATCTTGATCAAAGAAACTTCAAAAGAAAAAGGTAGGGTAGAAAATAAGGCTCTAAAGTATTTAACATGATTAAGTTCTAGTTGGTCTCTTTGTGGACAAGTGTGTTAATACCAATATTTATAATTAATATCTATTGAAAATTCACATGCAAATACAGTAAGATGATATAGGGAAGAACTGATAGATTAAACTCTAGGATCTCAACTAAAGGTTACTATTCTTTAGAGTTGTCATTTTCACACCCTTATTAAATAAATTATAGATCAGATCAAATAGGTATCTAAGGTAGTTATGTCTTACACCTAGAAATCTATATAAAAATAAAACACTTATACACACTTAAAGAATTGAAATAGTTTACCTAGTTTCATGAAATTAATTATACTTTCTAATTATCCAATAAATATTGCACATATTTAAACTAGCATACATCAATAATAACAAAAGGAATTATTCATAGATTTTTTATAATTCAAATTAATTAAACAACCAGGAAAATAAAACACAAATAAGTACATAGAATTGGAATGGAAAAGCATTAACATAGATGCATGGCAATTAAAATAGACTTCTTCCTATATTGACAAAATTTTGAACCTTTAATCCAAAAGGATTACATGTATAAATAGATTTGGGGATGGGTCACCTCATCCATAAAATCCATGAAAAATTTAAATTTACATGTTAAAAATTAGAATGTGAGTTATTATTAATGTAAATTCTAGATGTACATCATAATTGATCACAACTATACTTCAAAAAATAGACTTACTTTGACATGGTAATGCAATGCATGCATGCTTAAAAAAGGTGATAACAATTACATGTATATGATACATATAAATAAGCTTTATTTACATTAGTTTAATTCCTCGTGCAATATACATAAAAAATTAACCAAAAAAATCTAAGGTTTAGTTTAAGTTCATGGTTGCATAGTTGAAGATGAAGTAGTAGAAGGAACTGAAGTAGTCTATTAGGAACTAGATGGTAGGGCCATAGCCATGTTCTTGGCCTCCAAATCTTGGTAGTTTTTGTAACTAGCTCCATGCTATATCCTAATGATCTCCTTGTTTAAGAGAGATGGCATATGCACTCTACTCACTTGTTCTAGTAAGCATGTATGTTCAACCTTAATGTCCTTACACTTTATCTAAAAAATATCTAATTTTGTAACCTTATTTCTCAAATAATTAAGATATGATTATATTTATTCTAATAAGAGCCATTATATCCTTTGATTAAAGATGGTAGAATCTTATTGAAGAAAATGGTCAAAACTAGATCTACTTATTAATTTTCCTATAGAGTCCCTTACTTATGAGAGCTTCAATTCATCTAAAATCTGCAAGATTAATTTTTCATGCTCTAAAAACTTACGGATCAAAGTTTATGTGCTTGAAACTCAATTATGAATATCTTATGTCTAGATGACCACAAATTTGAGATCATTATCTACCTCTAATGGTGACATAAAATTTAAATGGATATAAGCCTTACTAATTATATACATTACAAGAAAAAACAATTTATTTTCATCTTCATTTAAATAATTGAATAATTTATTGATTTCATTGACATGAGGAGTTATCTCAACTCTCATTTAACTAATGTCATCTAAATTTTTTTATAAATTAAGGGTTTCACTTTGAATAACATATTCAATATCTAGATAGACATGAATAATTTGTTGTTGTTCCCTAACCTGTTCAAGCTCTTATTTTAGCTCTTGCCTAGCCTGTTCAATCCTCTCATCAAGTTTTATAAAATCATCTATATGTTTATTGAATTAGGAATTTAAATACTCATTTTAAGAAGTCTCACTTAAAATCCCATTATTTCTCTTTGAAAAAAATAAAACATCCTATCTCTCCTTTGAAAATAGACCTATGCTAGTGCAATCTTTGATTTATGCTCTTCTTAACCTATTAGACAGTTCCTATGGATTTACCAAAGATAAAAATCACCATGGGAAATATTTTATAGGTAGAATAGGATTTTAGGAAGCTTGGGCCTCCAAATTAGGTACCCATTGAGGAATCACCAATTGGATAGGATAAATTGGTTGAGTGTCCTAGGCAATAGTCTCAATTAGTGGCTCCCCAAATGATAACATTAAATCATTTGCTTTTAAGGGGTAAATTAAATATTTAAAAATGATTTTAGATTTATAAATACCACCAAACTAGGGAATTAGGTTAATAGTTTATATAAGTTTCTTATTTCCATATTTATTCATTAGAACAACAAAAGTGGATTAGGCAGAACTAGAAGAAGACACTGACAATCATAACTGGGTGGAAGAGACATGAAATTAGGCACTTACAATTACTTCTTTTGTTTTCTTAAATTTAGCCCTTTTAGTCCTAAGAGTGGTAGGGAAAATGGTGACAGAGGTGACAATAATAAAATTAAAAATAATATGGACTTGAGAAACAAATCCAACACATGAAACAACTAGACTTGTGGAAACAATAGAAGTAGAATTAATAAGATCTAATGAAACAAAAAATTTAGGAGGAACAATAGAAAATAATGAGAATATAAACAAAATAGGGATTGAGGAAATTGAAGGAGCTACGCCCTTACTTAACTTATCACCCTCAAGTGTTGTTTTCCCTTTTAATCCATGAAGGCTTAATACTTTGGCCTTCTATAGTTCTTTATCCTCTTCTTCATCCTCAATTTTCGTCTTGATGGATGTTTGTCCATGGGATATTTGTCCCCTTTTTAATGGAGATTTAATATTTTTATCTATAAGGGTTCCAAGGACTCTAGGTTTCCTTTTTTTAAAAATTACAATCTAGCTAGGAAAAAAGGACGTTTGTTGAGTAGAGGAAGAATTAACCTCCATAGTTGTATTATTTGGGAATAAGGAGGAAAAAAGAAGGCCTTATTATTTTGTATGTGAGGAGTCTATACAAATTGGTTCTTATTATCCAATTAGACCACTAATAGTATCTATAATTTATTCCACCTCTTGATATTTCTTCACATCCCTCATTTCAAGTGGTTGTATGTGATATGATCCTTATTGAGAGGAAATTGGAAACACTAGGGTCTCTTCCACACCAAAATCCAACTTGACTGCTATCATCACCATGGATGGTGTCTAAGAAGAGGTTATTATGTCCTAAAGTTATTGATAATTATGGGAGGTATGGTATTCTATAATTGACCATATACTAGGAGGAGGGAGCCTAGTATGTGCATCGACAATTTTTATAGAGGATCTCTCTGAATAATACTCAAAAGCTCCTTAGTCAAACTAGTTACCTTTGTTCTCTCTAAAACTTTAACATCATCTTGTGCATTGGGAAAATGAAATCATGGTCATAAGGATAATGTTAGTATGGGATGATAAGGTCTTTTATATTCTCATATATTATACCATGGGAATCAAATTATCTATGTGGTAGAGAGTTTAATGAATAATACTCTTTGTTCTTTCTAATTTATCTAAATTGTTTTGTAATGATATAACTCATTTGGCTTATCATTAGGGAGAAACCATGAAACAATCCTTTATTATTTTTCTTAAAATATTTATCCACACTTCACCATAATTGGTATAACTTATCCAACTCATGAATCTTGTTAAGGACAAAATTGGGAAGCCATAATGAAGGAACCTTATTTCTAATGATCATGATCACCGTGTAGTCAGGGTAAAGCCAATAATCCCATAAATCCCTAATGTCTTATTAATGCTCTCTAATATTATAAGTAAGCTTTATTCTTGAATTTCCTTCCTTAATTGAGGGTATGCATTCTTATCAATCATAACTATGTTCCTAGTATATATATATAGATGTGAAAGAAAGAAAATAATCACATACCTTATTTTGAACACAGTCTAGGGATGGGCACCATAGTGATCCAATGTGTATGTAGATGGTGTTCATGATAGCATCTAATCGATAAGACATCATCTATAAATGACTACTTGGGTGGATATTATCTTTATTTAACATTTTATCATTAATCCTTACACTAATTGTCTCCCCTATCATGGAGGTTAGCTCAGAAGTAATCATCAAGTCCATCAATGATACCCACTCTAGATGGAGATAGTGGATGTTAGGATGACCATATAATCTATTTAAAAATTCCATTTTGATGTGGATCCTCATATATAAATTGGTAATTAGAACTAGATACTTGGATTTGAGAGTGATAACCTCTGAAAGAGTGGTCTATTTCCATAAAGAATTTTCAATCATATTTGTCTTTTTCCACATCTCCACCTAATGTCCATCAAGCATATAATTTAGAATTATAAATTCCAAATACCTCTAGAATTCATGTCTTGACATATAAAAAATGACCATCTTATGGCTTATATGGTGTAGGAATCCACCTCTATTTAAATTCCTAATAAATAATATGTCTTGTAATAATTCAATGCAGGGTATGACTTCAGGATTCATCATTACAAAGTGTATATATTGGCATTTAAATGGTATCAAGTTTGTTTCTAGTTACTACTAGACTTATTCATGTGAATGGGTGCCTACATCCTTTACTACATCTCAAAGAGATAAATAATTAGCATACTAATTATTAAACATATTCAAATCAAAAATAGTGTCAGTGTATTCTATGGAGTCCTTAATGGAGAATTTAGATTGTGGTAACCCCACCTAAATGCCCTAGATGAAGAGGTAATTACTGCATAGTTAAATTACATGAATTTTGTGATAATTTGAATACTCATTGTATTATTAAAATTAACTATCAATGGAATATAAATAGTTATGTAATTAATTTCTCTGTGGAGTGAAATTTCTAATGAGTTTGCTAACAATTAATAGGCATGATGTCTATTTACAGTTTAATGATAGAACTTTGATTCTAAGAATTTAATTCCATTTAATGCACCATTAATTTCCAATGTATCCAAGCTTTGTTTTACTTTTCTAATTTATATTCCATCACTTCACTTTGGTGTGTATGCCATGTAGGCTTTCTATGCATTCAAAAAAATGCCATAATGTAGCCTTACACAAGTGCCATTTCATTTATACTTTTGTGAGATACTAACTATGGCATGTAGTCTACCTTTAGATATTGGGTGTCAGTTAATGATTTTTTAGGTCCCATTTTGACACTTGGCATGCTTTTTTCTCTTATAGGCCTTTTGTTTGTTTTGATGGGCAGATGGGTCATCAAATTTAGGCTCATGCTTTACTAGTTGTACCACCAACATGAAATGAGCTATGATGGGGTCCTATTACATGGATTATCCTTGCTCTTCCATTACTCGATTTAATTTTTAAATGTATGATAACTATTCTTTTTGTTGTGAGGTGATATTTCATAATGCATAAAAATCACACTTTCCCAAGGCTCTAACAAACTCTAAGGTTTATACACACAACCCCATGGATACAGTGTAGTAGTATTTTTCCATGAGTCACATTCTCACTCACCTACTTTCCCATGGATATGAAAAACTTTAAGGTATGCAAAGACTACTTAAGGGATAAAAAATATCAACATTTTTACACACATCACAATCTCACTCACCCATTTGCTTGAGCCTCTAACAAACTAAAATGTTTACATGGATAACCCTGGACTTAAGTCATAGTGGGATTTTTACATGTGTCATAATCTCACTCACCCATTTTCCTATAGCTATGGAAAATTACATGGTCTTTAAAGACTGATTTAGTGATGTAGTGCAATAGGATTTCACCATGTGTCAAATCTCACTCACCTAGTTTTCAAGGGATTTGATAAATTATATTATCTACACTAACTACCTTGGGGCTATGGCTTAGTGAGATTATTCCATGCATAAAAATATTTCTCACCCACTTTCCTAGGCATCTAATAAACTACAAGGTCTACACAATCTACCCCAGGGCTATAGAGTAGCTGTATTTTTCCATGTGGTGTCATCTCACTCACCTGCTTGCCATAAGACTTCATGATTTATATGAACATCTCTAGGATAATGGAGTAGTAGGATGATGCCATGTGTATTTGGGAAAAATCCTTTATGAACACATATTTTGAATCACAAATTACAAAACACAAATTTCTAAACAAAATCTCTACAACATAAAGTTTAGGAAGTGTATAAATTTTGAACAAAATTGGTGAAGACAAAAATATGCAAAGGTAAAATTATAGCAAAAGATACGAATAATTTTTTTGAATATGTATAATTTTTAAACAAAACTTGTGAATACCCAATTAGGTAAATAAAACTTATGAACAAAATATCTAATGAACACTTTACACTAAGGCAAAAGATGTGAAAAATAAAAAATACCATAAGCCAAATTTATGAATAAAAATTTTGAAGACCGAAAATGTGTGAAAAACACCACTAGAAAAAAGAAAAATATGTGAAGTTCAAAACTTGGTAATCACTATGTGTACTCTAAAAACTTGTACATTTTCAAAAAACCTAAATAATATAATAGGCTATTTTGAATAACTCACATTGTGACAACCTTAATAACAAAGAAAATTTCAAATGTGTTCATATTAGTTAGCAGTCATTCATATGTAAACTTTTAAATCTTAATATTGTTGAATACATATATAAATTCCAATGGAAAAATATTTTAAATATCAATATACCCTTTCAAACTTCTAACGGGTCCCTAATCAGTAAAATAAAAAGAGCAGGGGTGTGTTGAATACAACACTTTCCTCTAATTTTCATCATATGTCTTTAATGCTCATCATGATTCATCATTTGATGGTGATTTATATTGATGGTGGTAGTTAAGGTAACATAGGACCCATGGATTATACATGGACAATTAATGACTCCTGTGGTCATGAGATCATTCCAAGTTATTTAATTCTAATCAATGAGGATAACAATGTGGAAAGGTATAAAATAGTTATTAAACCCTTGATGGTGTGGATACCATGTCCTATGTATGTTTTCTATCTTGATCACTTTTAGAAATATCTCAACTCATATGGGTATAAAAACATCTAAGTGTTGAGTGTCTCCCCCTCTTCAAGGATGCCTATGAAATTTATCATCACTTCAAGGACTACTAAATACAAAACATATCTAAATTTATAACATTAGTATTCACACTTTTGTATATTTGACTATCCTTCGACCTTGAGACTTCTTTTTTCCTCGTAGGAGTTGTATAAGGAGAGTATAGTTACACTTTTTAGATGACAACCATTATAAATTTATCCACCATTTCCCATCATGGATAAGTAAGGGTATGTTTTTGTTCTTATAAAATTATGTATATTTTTTTGTGCTTAAAATTATTTTATTCTCATAAACCCCAATTAATCCTTCCTTTGTAGCATATATAATTTTCATTTTCCTATTCAAAACCATGATGATTAAATTAAAATCCCTATGCTAACTACTGCACCCCTAGAACAAATGTACTCTAAGAAAGGACCCTAGAAAGAGAACCCATTGAGATAACCATATTTTTTAACTCTTTGAAACTTAGTCACACCTTTATTAGAAAAAATATTAATTGACCACATGTTTCATCAAAGTCTACTAAATTGGACACACATACACTTTATGACCATCTAGAGAATCATTAATATTTCTATCAACTATAAATTACTCTTTTTATCCAAATAATTACCTTATAATTCATCTATATGTATCCATTACCACTTAGTGATAATTTATCCACTTACTTATATCATATTCATCATTTATTGATCATTCACTATGATTTCATTTTGGTAAATGTTATTTTTATTGTATTGGTTTTTGTTAGACATTGTAGTTAATATACTCATTTCTTGTGTTTTCCTTGTTATGACAATAGTTGTACCTCTGATATGACATAAAATATTCATCCTTATCCATCCCACTCTCATTATATATATGTTGTTATGTGCACCAAATAAGAAAGGATACTTTAAGGAACCTCTCATAATATACTTATAATTATGGATATTTCACTCATCCTTCCTCCTTGGAATTAGGGTCATAGAGATTTTGAATTGTTTAGGAGTTTTACATATGAATGAAAATTGATTGCAATGTGTAACTTTTATTTAGTTTATATATTTTTAGGTTAATTTATTTATATTATTAGTAGTATATTTCAATTAAAAAATTTAATATTACATTTGTAAAATATAATCTTTGCTCTATAAATCATATTTCATTTCATAATTTTCTTTCAGTGATCATTACTAAAACACTAGTTATATCTTATTTTTAGTATTTTTAATATTTTATATATTAATTTTTCCTCTTAAAATTTATATCATACAAGACAAAAAACTATATAGTCCCTTTATAGTTAAAATGAATCCAATTTTTAATTGGGTGTTTTCATTCTATACCCTTGACATGTTTTTTCTTCCAACTACATTTCCATAATATCTATAATGTTAATGCAAATTGTTATATGTATATAAATAAATAAAAAAAAAACATGCAAGGTACTAGGAAAATGATAAAATTAAATATTCTAGCATACATAGGGTTCTCTATAGGCCTAAATAAACTATTTAGTTTAATTTATACTTTCAACAATAGTTATAGAACTAGAAACTATGATAGAAAACTGAAAATAATAATCTAATTAAATCTTGAAAAAAAATTATATATAATTCTATAAATAGATATTGAAATGATAATGTTGAAAAAAAAATTATTAATAAAAAGGGTAAAATATACAGATCATTTAACCTAACAACATATGATAATAAACTTTTCAATAGAATTTACCTCATACATATCCCCAATAAAAGATTAAATATGTGCATGGTGCTTCCTTGAGAAATCCTTCCTATTTAGCATGTAGAATGTGTGTGTTTGTGTGTGTGTGTGTGTGTGTGTGTGTGTGTGTGTGTGTGTGTGTGTGTGTGTGTGTGTGTGTGTGTGTGTGTGTGTGTGTGTGTGTGTGTGTGTGTGTGTGTGTGTGTGTGTGTGTGTGTGTGTGTGTGTGTGTGTGTGTGTGTGTGTGTGTGTGTGTACACACACACACACACACATAGAGAGAGAGAGAGAGAGAGAGAGAGAGAGATTTATGCATAATTTATGAATATTTTAAATGGTATCACAAGAGGAAACAAAAAAGGAAATGTGGGTTAAAAACAAACTTGAATGGCCATTTTATTAATCATAACACATGTTAAATCAAAGTGGGTAGAATGAATTATTTATAAGAAATGAATATAATAAAAATATATAAATTATAAGATGTAATGGTGAAGGCAAAATTAATGCATATGTGGTCAAGTGTAGGTGTGTTTTAGCCAAAAATTGACACTTGTGATAATTAAAATAACCAACAATTTTTAAATCATCACAAATGACTAGTTACATATAAATTGTTCCTTTTTATAAAAACTTATTATAGGTAATAGGTTTGATAGTTAAGTCATGAACTAGCTTTAGAATTACTAAATCAAGGGTCATGCATGCTAAGAGAAAAATATCTATAAAGGTAAATCTTAGTTGCACTTGTCCTTTATGTTTTAATAATTTTTATATGTAAATATATTATAATAATAAATATTTAAGAACAAGTAAGTTAAAATTTTATATGACTCCAAGGTATTAGTAATCTAGGTTTGTGAAAATTCAAGTTTGTAAAGTATCTAGGTACTATACATTATTTTAAGAAAACATCTAATAATCATTAATGGAAAAGAATATTTTTGTACCTTTAAACAGCCACCTCCAATTTTTTTTTAAATATTTAAAGTTTTCCCTCTAATTAGTATTATATGTTATATTATCATGTTTAAAAAAAAATGAGTTATTTTTACTCATTTTTTAATCCTAGATTATTCTCATTATCTATCAAGCCACAAAATTGAAATATAATCTAGTTGATTGACACATATAATTAATATCACAAAAAATTAAATATTAAACCTAATACATCCAATAATTTAATTCCATCCCTAAAATACGTTTAACATTAAATCTTGAAATTAGTAAAAGCAAAAACCTTAAGCGATACCTTTGGAGGTAAGGTTATAGTTGACACTTAATCTAAAACATCCAAAGGATTGAAGATATAATGTTTAAATTTCATGTTTGGGATTAAATTTTCATTTTATCTCCAAATATTTTAATATTTACAAATATTTGAACTAAATTATTAATATACTAAAGATATGTTATAATATTATTTTCCCAAACAAGCTTGGTTTATTAAAAAAAACATTTTTTTTATTACGTATCTAAAAGTTTTATTATGAAAGTAAAGATATTAGGAGGCAAGAGTTTTCTTTTAATATCCAAATTAAAAAATATCCCAAGTGTTAATTATATCCATCAACCTACCAAGGAAGTACAATGGCCAAAATACTTGTTCCCTCTGATTTTCAATAAATAACATGTCATACCAACCTAATCACGAGCTTCGACTATAATCATTATATCAAAGACCAATAAATGAATGTAAGATAAATGGTTTAATTTTAATATTAAAATTTGAATTAAAACTCAAATTTAAGTTATATCCCACATTTTAAAAATATAATTCACACACATCATTCCATATTTCCATAACTCATGCTTTAATATTTTCTCAAAGATCAACCAATATCTCAATATTTATTGTAGAAATTTTTTAGCTATAAATAAATCCAAATATATGCCATTATATAGATAAATTTATAGCATTTTTGGTATATATATAAGGTACTTATACTCATTAAACATATTTTAGGGTATGTTTTAAACATTCACATATGAAGAAACATGCATAAAAAAAACTAGAGACTAAAAAAATGGTATACTTAAAAGAGATAAAGCTAGTAAATATCTATTGAATGGATAAAAATTGAAAAACTAAAATTTAACTAAATTTAATATATATTAATTATGGAAAAAGAGAGAATGATGGTTTGTAGCATGTGAAGGTCGCGGCCAAGCTAGGGTAGCCATGTCCTAGCCTGTTCAAAGTGGTGGGTTGGTGTGCATAGGTGTAGTTTGGGGGAGTGAGTGATTGGAAAAGGGATAAGGTGTTAGGCAAAGGCATTGCAGGGTCATGCTAGACCAATGAGGGTGTGATCATGGCTCAATAGGAGCCTTTAAAAACTATTCTTGGCAAAAGTTTTAGTGCAGCTGTGGGCATGAACAGGCAAGAGCAGCAAGGTAAAATAGTTGGTCAGGAGTTTTCTTCCCAGAATCTAGGAGCAATGGAATGGAGCTTACCAAGGGGATCCAAGATTATGAAAATTAATGGTTGCCTAGAGAAATGCAAGAAATGACCTAAACTGTTAATTCCTTTCAATATGATTTTGGAGGATGTAGAATATTATTCCAAGCATTCTTTGTATTGCAAATTTTTGGGTCTAAAAGTTTCCCTTTAGTTTCTAGAGGGTTGGGCCAAGTGAGTGTGGGAGCCAGAGGGAGAAATGGAGGTCACATTATTGGCAAATAACTACTTCATGGTCATGTTTGTATGCCTAGCTGACTGCAATAGGGTTTTTGAGGGAGGGTCATAATTTTACAATCAGGTCAAAATTTTTGTTAAACCTTAGCATGCTACGTTTAATCCTTCTGAGGAATTACCAACTCAGGTTTTGATATGGGTTAGGCTCCCTAGACTTCCTATTAAATGCTATCATGAGGATGTTCTCCTGATGTTAGCTTCGATGCTTAGAAGGCTAGTGAGGCATTCAAATCAGACTTTAGGTAAGAAAGTCATAAATTTTGCCTAAATTTTTGTGGAAATTGATTTGAGCAAACCATTGCTTGATGCACTGGAGCTGAGTGTGGGTTCATACTCCTGGGTGAAACAATTAGACTATGAGACCCTTCCCTTCAAGTATCACCTTTTCCATGAGTATGGACACCTAGTGCATAGATGTCTTAAGGCTAAGCCAATGGAGCAACATCCCCAACTGCCATCTAGCAGCAATCCCAATGCCAATAAAGGGAAGAAATTAGGGGTTGGGGAGAGCAGGGATGCTAAAGGTTTTATACAGGTGAAAGATCAAAGCCATAATAGGGGCCAAAAGAGGACCCTTAGGGAGAGACAGGATGATGACTCTTTTAAAAAGTTTGAAATCTTAGATGAATTGGGCTAGCAAGAAGTAAATCTAGGATTAATGAGTGTGGATAAATTCATGGCAGGTTCAATACCAGAGATTAATTTAGCCAATTTTCAGGTGGTTCTTCAGGAAGAGTCGACCTTACCCATGGCTATTGAGAGGTAGACAAAGGAATTGGGAGAGGAGGTGATAGATAGGGACCTAGAATAGAATGGAGAGGACCTGTACCCTTTGGCAAGGGTTGTGGGGATAGAAGTAAATAAGAAAGGAAAATATTCTCCTCACCTAGGTATTCTCCAAAGGGAGGGAAAGAAGGGGATGTCAAAAAAAAGTGCTAAAGTGGGGTGAAAGAAGGACAAAGATAGAATCAAGATGATTGGGGAGACCTTGGTGGAGTCTGTTGCAGTTAAGACCTTAGACTCACACTTCTTAACTCATCTGAAATGATCATTATCTCATGGAATGTAAGGGGACTGAACAATAATCCCAGACAAAAGGCTGTTAGGGAATTAGTTAGATGTCAAGTACCTGATATTCTCTTTCTTCAAGAAACAAAATTTTTTGTGGATGATATGAGGAATATTACACCTAATTTATGGAGGTATGGTTCATGGCAGTGCATTAGAGCTCATGGATATTCGAGGGGCTTGGCTTATTTTTGGAATCTATGTAAGATCTAACTTGTGTCCTAGATTTCCTTTAAATCCTCTTTATCTATGGTGGCTTCATGTATTGAGTTGAGTGAATCAATCCTTTTTTCCAATGTTTATGCTCCTACAGATTTCCAAGGTAAACTTCTTGTTTGGAAAAACATCCACTTTCTTCGTCAATTATTTCCCTATTTGCCTTGGATTGTGGTGGGAGACTTTAATGCTATTCTTGATTTAATAGAGAAGAGAGGAGGTAATGCAAGGCTGGAACCTTCTTCTCTCCTACTCCAAGATAATATTGAGGCAACCAATTTAGTGGATATCAAGCTGGTTAAGGGATGCTTTATTTGGAACAATTAAAGAGTGGGGGATAGGTGCATTGTAGAGTGTATAGATAGATTCATGACCTCCTGTTATTGGGTGGGGTGTTCATTATCTTCCTACCTTGAGATTCTTGATTGGAGGGGCTCAGACCACTCGCCAATAAAATTGGTCATTTCTTTTGTCTATGAGCCTCTAAAGGTGCCTTTCAAGTTTTTGTTTATGTGGTTCAAGGACCCAAACCTATTTAGACGAGTGGTAGATTGGTGGAGGAGGAGTAGGCCTACTGTAATAATAACAATGTATACTTTTGTTAAGCTTCTCCACTTTGTCAAGTACCAACTCAAAAAGTGGAATTGACAAAGTTTTGGGAACATTTTCCAAAAGAAAAATGAGGCGCAGATGGAGCTGAATGTCATTACCAGAACCATTCAAGATGTGGGAATGATTGAGGTTTTGCTAAGGGAGGAAGCTGAGGCCTTAAAAGATTTGGAGGAATGGGAACTAAGGGAGGAAATATTTTGGAAACAAAAGGCCTAGATTGAATGGCTTAGAGAAGGGGATAAGAACACAACCTTCTTCTTCAATTCAATTTAGGCTAGATAGCATGATATGGGGATTACTTCTTTGGTGTTGGACAACGGGGAGACTGTTTCTTCTATCCAAGGTATTATTAATGAGGTAGTTCAATATTTTGATTTGTTATTCAAGGAGGAAGTGTATGGGGTCTCAGCTAAAGAGGTCTAAATTCTATCTTGTATCCCCTCTTTGGTGACCAGGGATATGAATGAGCATTTGATGAGGGATATATCCTTAGAGGAGTTAAGGAGGATAGTCTTTATGATGCAAAAAGGAAAGGCCCCTAGTCTAGATGGCTTCTTGATTGAGTTCTTCTAGGAATTTTGGGAAATTATTAAATTTGACCTCTTGGATGTTGTTCAACAATCCCAGAGGAGTAATCAAATGCTTTAGGCTTTGAACTCCACCTTCCTGGCTCTCATTCCTAAAGGTGTAGGGGCTGATAGGCTGAGTCTTTTTAGGCCCATTTCTATCTGCAATGTCACTTATAAAATTTTTTCTAAGCTGCTTACTGAGAGGTTAAAAAAGTGGCTACTTGTGCTTATCTTGGAGGAGCAAGGTGGCTTTGTGGAAGGCCAACAAATTTTGGATGGGGTGGTGATGGCTACTTAGACTATACATTCCATGACCTAGTCTAATGAGAAGGTGATGTTTATCAAGCTAGATATGTCAAAGGCCTATGATAGAGTTTGGTGGTCCTTCATCTAGAAGGTCTTGGGTGCCTTTGGTTTTGCAGAGGATTGGATTCATTGGGTTTTGAGTTGTGTGAACTCGACCTCCTTTTCAGTTTTGATTAATGGTGAGCAATCTAATCTCTTTAGGGCTTCTTATGGATTGAGGCAAGGAAACCCTCTTTCTCCTTACTTATTTCTTCTATTGGTAGAAGGATTGGGTTAATTGATCAAAAGAAATGTGGGTGATGGTGTTATTTAGGGTTGGTAGTGGGGAGGGGAAATCCCTATACAATCCCATCTCTAATTTGTGGATGAGCTAGCTTTGATGGGTAGGGCTACTATTAGGGAGGTGTCTAACAGACATAATAGCTTGGATGTTTACCTTTTAGCCTCTAGATAGGTAATTAATGAGGGAAAATCAACTATTTTTTTGTTTAACACTCCTTTGGCCATACAGTGAAGAGTGGCTCTTATCCTCAGGTTCCAAATTGGGAGTCTCCCACTACTTTATCTTGGGATTCCTATCTCTATTGGCCAACTGGATAAGGAGTCATGGTGGGTGATCCTAGACAAATTCTAGGACAAGGTGAATCATTAGACCCACCGTTGGTTATCCTTTGTGGGTCAGGTTCAACTGATTCAATTAGTAGTGCAAGCTCTTCCCATCTATAGGTGTATGACCCAAGTGGCACCAATGAGCTTTGTTAAGGACTTAAACTCCTTAACAAGACAATTTTTATGGGCTAAGAATTTACCTTTGACCAAGTGGAGCCTAATTAAGTGGGAGATGGTTTTTAGCCCAAAGAGGTTTGGCAGGCTGGGATTACGGCAATTTGTGCTTTTTGGTACTGTTTTGGCTACCAAACTATACTGGCATTGGTGCATGGAGAAAGATCAACTGTGGGCTAGAGTGTTGTCCCACAAGTATTTTTTTGGGATTCCCCAGAGGGATATTCCATGGTAAGATTTGGTTGGTAAAGGCTCAGTGATTTGGGTGACTCTCATGAAAGGAGCCACGCTGATTTAGAGGGGTCTTTTCTGGATATGCAAGAGTGGGGTGGAGGTCCAATTTTGGTATGACTCATGGGACAGTTTCCCTCCTATAATTTGCCAATATCCTCAGCTAAGTGCTTTAGCCCAGAGGTTTTGTGAAGCTAGATGGAAAAGGGTGTGCGACTTTAAATCCCTTTCCTTTCATGGGCAGGTGGCAGTTGCTAGATGGAAGTCCCTGAAAGAGTGGTTGATTCTTGGTTTGGAGGCAGAGTGTGTAGACCTATAGAATATTCTGTCTCGATGTAGTTGTAATTCACTTATGGATAATGATGTGTTAGCCTAGTCCTCAAACCCCAAGGGGAAGTATATGGTGTCCTATGGCTATTAGGAGTTGATTTCCTAGTAGTATGAGGATAGAGGGGAAGTTTAGTGGTGGAAGAAAGTTTGGAATGGTTTCTCATGGCTAAAGTATAACTATTTTACATGGAATTTAGTGTGGAATAGATGTTTGACATGGGACAATATTTAGAAGCAGGGATTTGTTGGTCATTCGAGGTGTGTGCTTTATAATAGAGAGGAGGAAGATTCCTCTCACATTTTCTTTTGTTGTCCATTCACTCTTCAATTGTGGCACTTTTGGTGGGACGCATGGTGATGCCAGTGCATCCACGCCGTCTCTTTGGTAGATTTTTGGTCTAGAGTGGGTTGTCCACCTTCTTCGACTTCCTTCTTGTAGGATGCATGGTATGGTGGCCCTATTTTCTTGCTCTAGCAAGTTTGGCTGGAAAGAAACTAGAGGATTTTTAAGGAGGAAAAATTGGTGACTCAGCAAGTTTGGAGCAAAATTAAGGGAATGATTAAGGAATCTATTGAAGTGAAGAGCAAGGTTAGGCTACCATTGAAGAAAGGGGATGCTGAGGTGCTGGAATGATTTGGTATAAGAGAGTTATCTCTAATCTCAACTTGTGTCAGACATGGTACACAGAGGCAGTGGAAAGTTCAACGGTTGGGGAAGTGGATGCCTCCACCTGCTGGGCTTTTGAAAATTAATATAGATGGGTCATCCAGGGACAACCCAGGGGTGGCTAGGATTTATGGGATTGCTAGGGATTTTTTGGGATTGGTGGTTTTTATTTTCTTGGCATATTAGGGAGTGCAGACGGTTAATAATATTAAAGTTTTGGCTATCTTATATGCTTTGAGTAGAGCTTATGATTTGGGTTAGAAGAGGGTGATATGTGAAGCTAATTCTTAGGTCCTAATTAACTTGATCTTAGAGAGGAAAATTTCTGATGTGAGCTGGTAGTTGGCCATGATAGTGTAGCAGATTTTATAGGTGAGTTCATGCATGGAGTTAGTATCCTATGCCCACATTCCATAGGATTGGAATAGGGTAGCTGATTGTTTGGTGAAATGGGCATCAGAAGAGGGAGAAGGCCACAAGGTGGATGAATGGGAGCAGCTGCTTGGTGATTTATGTTAGGAACTGAAACCCATTCTTGACGGAGATATTGGTGGAGTTGAGGTGTGAGGCTATTGTTTTTGGTTTGCTTGTCTTTTGGACTATTTGGATGCTTTTGTTATCTAATGTTGTAAGTTTAATAAAGTTTTTACCCCCTTTTTAAAAAAAAATCTAATATATATTAATAAAAACATAAAATATAATAATAATAATAATAATAATAATAATAATAATAATAATAATAATAATATCTTAGCCATCCATCATCAGAACCAATCTCAAATTAGTTAAATTTTATTATGTAAATTATAAGTGTATGTGGGCTAAATATAGACATATATACAAGGATCATATAATATATAAATAGTTATAATACCATAATAGATATAACATACACATAATATGTCATTAAAAAAATTAGTATGGAGCTATAGACAAGGACCATGTAATAAGAAGATCATAAATATTATATTAGAAAAAATATATAATGAATTGATGTACATATACCTACCTAAATCTAAGATTTAAATGGGGTGAAGTAATTCAAAAAAAAATCCATTAGGAGGTAGGAAATATGTCTCAAATTTAAGTTTAAATGGTACTATTTAGTGTGAACCATGAATTATAAATAAATAAAGAAGGTATGCAAACATAGAACTATATTAACAAACACAAGCTAATCTAAGCATGAAAGACAATATCATATCAATACATTTCATATACACCAAATTAAGGAAATAAAGATTAAATATTAAGGAAAAACATAATTTGAGTTTAATTTTCTCCACATCAACTACCCTCATGGCTCAAGTGGAAATTTTTTAACTGATGTTATATATGAAGCTCAAGATAAAAAGAAGAAGATTTAATTATTCTTAATTCCCAACTCTAAAGAGTAGGCACATGTGTTGGTTTACCTTGTCTTCTTGATATCTTAAAATACCTTATCTAAATAACTTTACATCAAGTATAATCTCCTAATATATAATTCTTATTCTTCTTTGTAAGGTGTATTTACATGCATGAGTAGATAATATTGGATGTTTTACTTGTAATAAATGAAAAAAAGAGATCCATATAAATTCTTATCAAAACATAAAAATTCACTACTACAACTTATCCAACATCATCAACTTATCCGAAGTCATATGAAAATTTTGAGGCAAACACATTAATACAATGGCCTTGCCAATAAAGTCAACCAAGGGAAAAAACTATAGGATGTCATCAATCAAGGTGATGATTTAAAATATAAACATGTGAATATGAATAAAATTAGAATAAGTGGGAAAATATAATAAATAGAGGGCATTTAAGCATATGATATGGTATGGATGATGGTATATATAAGTAGATGATCATTAGAGAATATGTCATAAAGAACCAAAAATCAGTCTACCCCAATCCTTGTTCACTAATTAGGATGTAAATTCAATGATATTGATGTGGCTAAAAATCTTACAAGATAAATTATAAATAATTTAAATATTAAGTGTACACATTTACCACACCTAATACTCATCACCTATCACAAGACTATAATGTGGGATGGTATTTTGGGGAAAGAACATCCAAAGAACATATCAATACAAAAAAAATCAAGATTAATTATAAATGATGATAAACGATTGAAATAATTAAATGTAAAATATATATACATCAACATATATATTTATTCTTAAAATAGTGCATTCAACATACTTATTATTTATCATGGTAGGGACAAAAATTGTATATATAATACTAATGATACCAAACTAAAATAAATCAAATTAACGGGTCATACAAAGATGATTCTATAAAAAAAATTTACGAAAATCTCAAAGAAGAATGTAAAAATGAAGGAAATTTGTATAGCCAAAATGGAAAAAGGATAGATTTGGTCCATCATACCAAAAATATGGAAAAATAGTTTGAGGAGATTTGATAAAAATGGATAAATGGAGTGAGATAGCGATGAGGTAAATGCTAGATTGGGTATAAATGACCCAAGAATTTTTTTTAGAAAAATAAATAATCTAAATGGGATAACAATGTGGTAAATGATATATAAGGTTCAATTGACCCTAGATAATAAATCTTAGGATCCCAAACACAACTAAGAATAATATAAGAAAAAAAGGAAATGACTAAGATATCATCTTGATATAACTAAAATATGGATCTTTTGTCCAAGAAATTAAATTTCATAGGTTAGCCTTTTGAATGATAATATAATTATAATTTTGACATGTTTTAATGTTATGTAAAAAATGAAATACCAAAAATGTGATATATTTACATATAAAAATTTCCATCAAGGGTAAATAATAAAGATAGGAAAAGAGGGTGCCATCAAGACAAAAAAAATTTATTTACAAGAAATGAAAAAATCTAATATGTTTATAAATATTAATAGCTTTTTAGGTGAATTTCCTATTAACATAACCTAGAAAGAATACAACTTGTTATACCTAAAAAATTATATAGATCAACACATGAATGATATGAAAGGAAATATAAATGTTCCTAACTTTCATTGAATGTTACACATTCCTTGGGATATAGATGGATAAATTGGTCACTTCAAATATTATGTAATTATATGAAAATATTTTCAGAACTAATGATATATCTATGCAAAATCCTACCATAATAGAATAGCCTACAACATTAAAATATACCTTGATCTCTACTATGAGTATGTTTGTGGATTTTTAGATTTAACTAGGATAGAGGACATTCCAATGATTTTATAATTTATTTTTATGATTATAAATTTTGATATTTTTCATTTTCATTTATAATTTACGTTATGATTTTGATATGATATTTTAAATTTTGAGCCATTTTTTTTTTTTTCCTACATATGGATTCAAGAGATAAACAATGGAGTCTTGAGATGACTTATAGATGAGGTCTTACACATATCCATTAAATAGGAGAACCTAGAAATTATCACACTTAGATAATCCTAAAATTACTTCATATAAAAGAGTGTGGTATTGAAAATTAACTTCATATTATAAAAGAAGAGATGGAAAATATGGTAAATAGAGAACTATTAAATTTATCGGGTTTCAATAGTCACAAACAATGTATAAATTTAGTTAAATATAGTGATTAGAAAATTTAAGACTTGGATCATTATAAAGAGTGAAATGTGTATGAGAGACATGTAGATAAACCACAATATTTTCACAACAAAATCATATAGCTAAATATATGTTAAAAACAACACTATTTACCATTATGTTATCCTTAAAGGAACAAATTATCTAATCATTTAGTGTGGGATACAAATAGATTAAGTAATAAATGAGGTTGGGAATTTTTTACAAATGTTTGGTTGTATTTCCTAACTTCCTACAATGAAATTCAAAAATTGAAATCTAAAAAGAGTAAAAATAAATGGGATAAAGCCATTATGCATACAAATTAGGATGAATCTTTAGGCCATAATGAAGTAGTCATAAGAAGAGATGAAAATACATGAGTATTCAAATAATGTATGGTGGTTTCTTGAGGTGTAAAAATATAGGAATGGAAATGTAACAACCAAGAGGAATGAAAATAAGAAAAATAATTCAATGAGGCACAATGAAAATAAAAGTGGTTCTTAGAGGTTAAAAATAAAGTAAGAATAAAGGTAATAAGTGAGGTAAAGTAAGGAATATCCTAGAGTAATAAATCATATAAATTGGAAATTTTTTAGGAGGGATTAGTTGTATTAACAAAGGTATTACAATGAAACTCACAAACTAAAGTCCAAGAGGAAAAAATAATGAGCAAGATTAAAATTTTTAAAAATATGAGGATTATGGAGGTGATGCTAATTTATATGAGGAAAACCTATGATTTATAATCAATTAACTCAAGTCACAACATAAAAGAGGTAGAAGAAACATGAAAATAGTAGTAAAATAAAATATAAATCATACTAAATGTCTAAATAAGTGAAATAAATGATAATATTATAATAATACCACATTATACATTTGTTAAAAATTAATTTATTTTCTCTTTGAGAATTTATTGAAGTGAATTTTTTTTTGATTGTGTGATGTTGAGAAAGTACAGGTAACTTAAATTATCCCAATGTTATAGTAATAATAGGTTGGGCATCACAATAACCACCATAGTGTGAATTGAAGAAAGGATTTACATTTTAATATGATTCAATGTGTAATTTAAGTTAAAGGAAAATTATATGATAATTAATATCAACCTTGATATCTATTATTAACTAATGCTTTGGTCATGTTATGTGTGAATGCATTATATTTCTAACCTAAACATCTACAGTGATTTTTGTATATTTTCAATGCATTTCTAATTTTTTATTAACATCATCAACAAGGTTAATGATATAAAGAATTTATATTATTTTTTAAAAAACATCAATTTAGATGATAGACTATTTTTCAATGGATATTGAATTATTGGCCTGACTCATGAAGTTGCATTATGTTTCCCTTAAAAAAAATCATCATCCTAATCAATGGTGGTGTATGTAATTTTATTGTTATTATGAACATCATAATTTAGGCCGATCAAATCTGAAGTGTATATTTGAGACAAAAAATAATCATTCAATCCCATGAATTCAAAATTATCTTGGTGAAACTAAACATGATTGATTAAACCAATGACATTGAATTGAGGTAGTTTTTCTAATTTTGTTTGAGATTGATCATTATTTATATTTTAAATATAAATTAAAAATCTAATGAAGTACCCATCTGGTGCATTCTAGTGGTTGACTAACAAGAGGTACAAATCCTTCTTCTTCACTTAAATTAAATTCAAGATCATCAAGATCAATGAAACACGTATAAACTGGCATTATGTTTAAAACTATGAATATTATCAAGGGTATATTATAATTAATAACATTTTAATCCTTGGAAACAATATAATATTCATTATAAGATGTTTAAAATTGTCATTCTTGAGTAAGTTGACATTTTTTTAAAGTATTTTTGGTGAAATATAAATTTTACTAAAATATATACGATAAATTAGGATTGGATATTGTAATATTAATCTTATTTTCATTACATGAAAATTACTCCTCAAAATATAAAGCTTCATTGGAATTGTAAGGAGGTAGGGTTTCACTATATTTGTATAATAAAGGAAGTAATGTATCTATTTGTAGAGTGCATGTATAAATATAGTTAGAGATGTATGGTGATAGATATGTATGGTGATTACATCTATAAATATTTTTGAGCTCATCAGGTTCATCATCATTGGATTTAGTAAGGGTGACTTAAAAATTTAGATGCATGTTGATGAAATCATGTAATGGAGTTCTATTCATAATTTTAGTTGTATGGATTCAATATCATTTTTAGGAAGAGATAGTTTGATATCCCATGGTATAAGGTCAACCTGATTCTTGTATTAAAGGATTTAGTGAATGAAATTAAGAAATTGGCTATCAAAAGAGGAAAATTATTTAATGCGGTGAGCTCAATGGTGGCATATTAGTAGGTGATAAGAAATTGGAAGATTTAGAACCATGATTTGGTGCTTACAATTTTTGGTCCTACACTTAGTGGAATAAAAATGCATCCAAGAAGATATTTTTTGTTCTTATAAATGTATAAAAAGATAAGTCTTTTTTATTTAGGTATTTTATGAAAAAACCTAAGGCCTTTATTAAACATAGCAAAGTGAAATTAATTATCAAACATTCATTCAAAATAAATTTTCTAATGTGAACATCATTTTTTATTATACTAATAAAGATAGGGGATCATCATTTCAGAATGGGATTTTATTATCTTCTTGAAGACAATACATGGTATCAAGACATGTAATTTATTAGGTGTTTGAAATTAAAGAGGATGACTTGATGGTTTATTTTTACTTGGTGAAGGTCATTCTTATACGTCTTGAAACTATTTCATGATAAATTTCCCATATTGGGTTGATGTTTTCATGAGTTTCATTAGGGAAATTTTTTAATACATGTGTTAAGATCTTGTAAAAAATTACAAAAATAAATTTTTTTGGTAAGAAGCATACTGACATTTTAGTTCAGAATCAGAATATGATTGAGGAGATTTAATTTTAGTATAAAGATGATGATTATGTTGGGAAATTATTGGTGGAGTGGTTAAATAATTGGGTGTGACATTATTTGTGCTTCTAGTTGTATTAGTGAGTGTCATGCCTTATTGAGAAGGATTATTATGTTTATTGATTGGATCCTTATGACAAGGATTACATCTATAACTAACATTGTATTGATCAAAATATTTAGATTTGATCTAATATTGATTATAATTTCCTTTGATTTCACTTAATTTTTTTCATAAGTGTCATGGTAAGATTGGATGATTTTGGAGGTTTATTTTGATATTATTACGATTGAGGTTGTGAATATTTATTCAATTATTTTTTTTAAACTCTTAAAGATTTGAGATACTCTTTTTTAAATAATTAAAGTAACCTAAAATATTAAGAAAGTCTCTTGAGTTAAAGATAATTTTAATTATGTTTACCTATATTAACAATTCACCAACAAAACTTTCCATTATTATACCATGGCGGAAGCGGATTACAAGCCTAAAAACTCATAGGTTGAATTTACACCTTATTATTATTGATCTCTTGTAGACTCAAGGGAAGGAGAGTTAGGTTTAAATTTTTTATACTATTTAAGGATAAAGTGTTTCATAATTTATAGGGTTGTGGAGGTTTTATTTTGTTTTTTATTATTGTTAGTATTAGTATTTGTTGCATTAAAATACTCATTACTACATTTTTAATATGATTCTGACTAGTTAATAATGTAGTACTATCATTTATCTTAATCAAAGGTTTATTATAAAGTTTGAGGAAAGAAGAACCATAATTTAAATTAGAGTTAGAGTTTTAAAGAGGTAATGAAAATATTAATGAGAGTTTCCTCTTGATGTTGTGATTTAGTTTATGCACCACATAATTCCATCTCTTGATGAACTAGTGGGAGAGCACATGACATAATTTATTAGCATTAATTAATTTATCAAGTCTATTTTTACGGAGATAATGATTTTATAATTATTTGAATATTATGTATAATTTGTCTTAAAGATTAGTAAATAAAATAGATTGGGTGCTGGTTGTATCATTATAATGTATCCTTAGTTAATTCTTTTCTATAATTGTGGTATCTATATTAGTTTTTATTTTCATTTAATATTTATAGAGTTTTATAAATTCTTTAATATTAAATGTGGGGTTAGTATACCCATCATGTGTTATTATTAGACATACCTAAAATATCCATAAAATGAACTAAAGCTTCATTTTAAATTATTTGGAGTATTTTGTTGTGAAGAGGATGTTGAGAAATAGGATTTTAATTAACAAATGTGAGGTTAGGGGTGAAGGTAAACTATTAGGTTTACCCAAATTAATTTTTTGTGGTCAATTTTACATTTTTAAAGTATGCTTTTGTATTTTCAACATCTATTTTTTATTAGTAGCTTACATCCTAGTAATTTTATCTAACAATTTGGAAAGCACTTGTATGTTATTTATTTGAGGATTTTAAATAGAATTATTAGGAGAATGGGGATTCCAATATTTTTTTGCTGAGGTGGGAACATTATTATATGATGTAGAGAAATTTAGGTTCTTGAGGTTACTCTTATTAAGACTTTAAATATAATTTATATCAATACCCTTGTTATGTATATTGGTATTTTTTTTGGTTCTTTAGAAAGATATTGAAACCATGTTGCATTGAATATATGATGATTATAATTTACTATAATTTCACCATGGGGGATTTATCTCAATGGTGTGATTGGGGGGATAAAGGATATACACATATTATCATATAAATGGGTCAAGTCTTTGTAAAAAACCTAAGAACATACATGAATTAAAATATGGAAGATAGAACTATTCATTGATTGATAATGCTAAGAGTCTAGGAAAATAAAAATGTGAAAATGACCTAATGTAGTGGTGAGGTGATATTCATATTGTGTTTGTCAAACTGTATATGATATGAAATTTGAAAACAATAGAATAATTATATAATAATATTTTAAGGATTCTATTATGAAATATATGCAAGTAAATTATGAGAATAAACCTACCTAAATACAATATATAATGGGGTTAAATTAAATTAATCTAAATTTCATTATGTAGTAACATTGAGATATATAATATAAGTATTATAAGGTTACTACCAATAATAGCCTATCATTTTTAACCATGATAGTCTTGAGAAAACCATCCTTAACCTTATTATTAATACTTATGACTAGGTCAAAAATGCTCCACTCGATCAATAATGGTCACTCTTATATAAGTTTGAGATGGATCCCTTCCCCTCCCCTTGAGGAAGGATAAGTTATCATATAACCAAGGCATAAATTGGGAAGGAGAGAATTAATGATTATGGTAAATGTTATAACTCTTCCATGCTCAAATCAGCTATCAAGTTTGAAGAGGACCAATGGACCCATATCAAATCAAACTTAAGAAGAAATAAAATAGACGTGGGTGAAGCACCTAGATCATCAGGGAATGTTCTAACCTGTTAACCCAAAAAAATGAAACAAAAAATGAGATATCTAAAGGGAATTAAAAAACCTTAAAGTACACTCTACTAAGTTTAAAAATGAAGATCATCTCATGGAACATAAGGGGGATCCACCATTTGAGAAAACATAAGATGGTCAAAAACATGAAAAATAAACATAACCCTTTAGTAATTATTTTACAAGAGACTAAGATGTCTATTATAAATCTCAATAATTTTAATAATAAACTCTAGTTTAATGTTGGATGTACTAGTGTGAGCTCCTCTGTGGTATTAGGTTGACTGATTATCCCCTGTAACATTTAATGACTCGATGGAAAATTTCTAACATTCAAAAATAACCACCTTATTTTCCTATTCAGAGAAAAAGACCATAATGAAGATTGGATCCTCTCTAATGTTTATTATTCCAACACCAAAACCTGGTGGAATAAAATTTTGGAAGATTTACTAGTGTTTAAAAAATTGTTTAGTGATAGGAAATGTATAGTGATAGGAGATTTTAACTTGCCATTAAACCCATCAGAAGAAAAGGTAGAGTTCTTGACATCATGGATAGTATGGAAGATTTATATCACTTTATCACTAGTGAAGGATTAGTGGATGTCAAACTCAAATCTAATCCTTTCACTTACTAAAAAATAGTATTAGGAGAGAGTCTCATTCAAGTAAGATTAGATAGATTCCTAGCCTCCCGTAACTAGGAATTACACTTCTCCATCTCTTTTTCCTCTCTGCCAAGAATAGGATTGGACCAAAGCTTGATTATTTTGAAGGAGGTAAAATTTCCAAAGGAGAAAAACTACATTTCATATTCAATATCATGTGGCTACATCATCTGGACATATATGACTCTATCAAGGAATGGTGGAGGGAACCGATCATTGGCTAAAACATGTTCATTCTAGCTAGAAAGCTCAATTTTATCAAAGAAAAACTTAGAGTATGGAAAAAATAAGCCTTTGAATTTATATTCATCTAAAATAATAACATATAATAATACCTAAAAATCCTAGAGGAACAATGTAAATTAATAAAAAATATGAAAATTTTATCAATATTAAGAAGAACATCCTATGTTCCTTCCATAAACTACATGCTAAAGAGGAAGACTTCTAGAAATAAAAGTCTAGATGCACTTGGTTGAAGGAAAGGGATAGGAAAACAAAATATTTCCACCAATAAACATATATAAATATAAATTTTAATAATATCTCTGATGTCCTTCTCAAGGATGGATCTAAATGAATACAAGAAGTCATCAATGAACAAATCATTCATCACTTTAAAAATATGCTAATGGAAACCAACTTTGGTGACCAATAGGAAAATGATAGTATATTACATAACCTTCCCTATACCATATACTATATATAGAATCATGAAATATATAAACCCCTATCATTAGAAGAAGTTAGATAGGTGTTATTATTAATTGAAGTAAATGAGGACGCTAACCTTGATGGATTACCCCCCTCTTCTTCCCAAAATTTTTGTGACGTAATTCACCTAGAGGTGGAGGTTATGGTATGACAATTATTTATGGTGGGAATTATATTGAAAGAATTGAATAACACTTTCTTGTTCTTTATCCTTAAATAAACCATGTGAAAACCAATTAGAGGACTTTAAACCCATAAGCCTTTGGTTCATGGCTTATAATTTTAAAAAAAAAAACATTGTCCATAATTTCCAACCTTTAATCAAAGAAGTTATAGTAAAACAACAAGGTGAATTTATGATATGGAGAAAAATTACATATGGCATCATAATTTGTCATGAAACCCTACACTTGGTGGCCAAGTCTACTAGGGCATGTATGTTCCTCAAAATTGATATGAATAAATCTTATGATAGGGTTTCATGGATATTTTTTGGCAAGGTGATACATACATTTGGATTCAAAGTAGATATTATGGATTTGATCCAAAACTACATTTCCACTCCTATTTAGTCCATATTGATTAACAATATCCCTAAAGTATTATTTTCATCCAACTAAGGTATTAGGCAAGGATACCCCCTCTCTCACTATCTATTTATTTTGACAGTTAAAATGTTGGAAAAAAAGTTTACATGCTACAGGAGAATAAATATTAATTTAGGGGATAAGGGTGGAAAAAAACACAATCCTAATCACCCATGAACAATTTATAGATGACACTTTCTTTCTTAGAGAGGCTTATTTTTTAGAAACATTATCTCTCAAATGTATCCTAGTGAGGTACGATAGATATTTAGTCCAATGCATTAATTTTAAAAAAAGCTCTATTTTCTTCCTAAATATTTTTTCACCCCTTCAAAAATTATTGACAAAAATAATAGGATGCAAAATTATCAAGCTTCCATGAACCTACCTCAACATGTCATTAATTGATGGTAAGATGAAAATAGGATTTTGGAATCCCTTGGTATAAATAATCCAAAAAAAAAACTATTATGATGGAAAGTAAACCTCTTTTCATAGGTCATAAAGTTATAACTCCATTAAATTTCCCTACTAGGTATCCCCATCTACTTCATGACCCTATTCTGAATCCCCAATAAAATTGCAAAAAAATTTGAGTAGATATAAAAAAAATTCTTATGAAGGGGCATGAAAAATATATATTAATTCATATTAGTTTCATGGGATAAATTTTTCCTCCCTAAGGCCCTTGGAGGTATTGGACTTAGAAAAATAACAATTATGAATCAAAATCTAACTAAAAATTTTAGATGGAAGGTTATGAAATAATATAATCATTATACCAAGATTATCAAATCTAAATATGTGAAGGATAGGGAGGAAGATAGTTTTCTATAGGAATAAGGCTCCCTGGATTGTTCTTCCTTTTATAAATCCATCTCAAGCTCTAAAGCCATGTTGAATAAGGGAAGCAGATGATAGGTCAAAAATGGAGAAAAGGTGGACTTCTAGTAGGACCCTTGGCTCTCACTCTCTCCCCTAGCTTCCTCTCCCCCATGGAACATTTTAAATTAGACCTTCAAATACTCTATAACCCATACGGCGAAGGATTAATAGTCCTAATAAAAGGGAATAACAAAGTGGAAAACTTTTCATGTTATGATGGACAACTCAAAAATAAATAAGTAAATTTCCAACCTAAATTCCCAAATTTAGTATATCTATATAGTAATGTTACCAAATGATGATGCACTCCTATGACATGTAGAAGATAAAGGAGAGTACATGGTAAAATCATGATTTATTTCCAATTTGGACCAGTTGGAGGACTAGGCCTACTAGAGAAACCTCTAGATTAAACATCTTACCCATAAGGTGAACATTTTTTTTAGCTTGTGGCTCACAACAAAACTCTAACAATAGACAACTTGGATAAATATGGGATGACCATCCATAACAGGTGTGCTATTTATAATTATATAATGGAATTAGTGAATCATTTTTTCTCTGATTGCCTATTTTGGTATTTTATTTAGAACCTTATCCTTTAGTTCAACTTATATTGGTTTAAGCCTAGCTCCATCCTAGACCTCAACATCTAATCTAAACCTCCATCGAAGTTCCTCTCTTTGGTATTCCTTTGGTATCTATCCCTAACCCACTTTTTATAGCATATATGATCTATAAATAATGTTTGTATCTTCAACCATAAAAATTTTAACCCTTAAAAAACCTTATGTAGGATTTAATCTAGTATTATTAGTAATTGGTATGTGCCAATACCTAACAAGTTGGGAACTTTTGACATTAATCAAGATATCCATTTCTCCCTTCTCCCAAACCTAATTTGGTTAGGATCCTCATTAAATAGGAATGCTCCTTGAGTAGGGTGGCTGAAGATAAATTTTGATGAAGCTTATAAAGGAAATCTTGGCAAGGTAAGGGTTGGTGGAGTCATTAAGAACAAGTTAGGGATGACTATTATTTCCTATGTGACATAGATGGGTATCTAATCTAACGACATTATAGAGGATAAATTTGACCTTTGGGGAATCCAACTAGATGTCCATCTTAACATTCCTAAATTGGAAATAGAATGGGATTTTATTAACATCCTCAATTCCCTCTTGGGAAAGGTAAACCCTTCCCACACTATGGGCTAAAGTATTACCAATATCAGCTATTTCCTTCACTCAACTGAGTGTTTGATCTTCCACATATAGTAATATGACAATATAGTTTCTGATGTAATAACAAATTTGGGCATACTCAACCCAAAATTCACCACATGGATTGAACCCCTCAATATTCCATCCTATTTCTATCCCTTGATCAATAATTATTATCACATTAAAGCTTCTCAAACTAGTGATGGAGATACGCATGTGAAGGATAATCATGCCTATGCAAAGTTAGATATATAATTTTGTGTCATAATTATGACACTAAATTAAAATCCAACAATAAAGTATGTCATTTCAAAAAAAATCTAGCAATGACCATTGGATAAAATAAAAGAAAGGAATTTTGAGCTCCTATTTGGTTGTCTACAACTTTTAGCATCTAAGTAGAAGCAAGATCAACATCATAGGGGGAGATAGAGACCTTTGTGAACCCATTTATTATGTATAAGTCCAATCAGTCTAGAAAGTCTAATTTTTTTTTATAAAGGATGGTCTTATAGAATTTATGCTTCAAATTAAGGGTCATGATGAAATTTTGGCTACGGATTTTGTGGTGGGTTTTAAATAGTGCCAAGTTATCTTCAGGGGAATCAAGGTGTATGTCATGGAAGAACTCATTGGGGATGTCTTGTGAAGGATATAATGACTTCAAATAAAAAATGTAGAAGTAAGAACTTATGTAGACATTCTTCCAAATGGACATCATATTTCAAATGGACAAGAAGGGATTTACCAAGGTTGATCTTTTGAGGAGATGGCCAGATATCTCCTTACAGGTACTACATTATTTGACTTTCTAAGTGAAGTTCACTAATATATTTTCACATAGTTTATTATTGTTAAACCATTTTAAAGGGATTACAATTATTTTTTCATATTATCTCCTCATGTCACTGTAATATTTCATCTTATCCTTTCAAGAAAAATATTTTTCCAACATAATCTATCAAGGACTAATTTTATTACTCACTACAAGAGGGACCCCTATGATGAACCAAGAAATCAATATTGTGAATATTAGTAAGGAGAATAAATTTGATAAGTTTAAGGAAAACTTAGCTGAGGTAGGAAGGATGAGGTTTCTCCTTCTCCCCACCCTATTCAGTTATGAGAGGTAAGGAATAAGGAAAAAAGTAAATCCCATGATTCTTATCCACTAGAGAAGAGTATGGTCAAGAAGGTTAAAAAAAGTTGCCAATTCCTCTAGGGTATTGAAAACTCTAAATTTTAAATATATTAAGTGAAAGATACTAAATATTAGAAGAGTCATGATGTTTCAACAAAATTTCTATAGGGATTCATGTAGGAGTTGGCAAATTTCCATGATAATTTGTAGAAATGGGCATGCAACTAGTAATGATTTTGGAACAATAGAACAATCTCAATTAGGAAGTGGATAACAGGAGGGAAGGGATGGGGGACCCAAAAATGGTGGAAGGAAGGAGAAACAACCTAGAGGGAACCCCAAAAAGAAAAGGTAAAGACATTCTCACCATCACCCAGGTAGATATGACTCTAAGAAAGAAGAAGTGAAGATGAAGAAGGATAAGCATGGTTAAGCACATGATAAATTTGTCAGAAGGCCATTAAACTCAACCCAAAGATATTATAAGCAACATTGTAAAGAAGAAGATAAGTGGAAATAAGAAAGAGACTCACTCTGAATAAATATAGCTTGTATCTTTATTTTTTGGTCTTGCTTTTTAGATCCCATTTTACTATAATTTTGTTAACTCTTAGTGTGTAGTAGGTATTATAGGCCTGGTTTCTCTTTGTTTCATATTTGTTCTTTTTATATGGTGAACTATGGTTTTTAGGTCCTTGTAAATATGATATTTACCTATAAAATGAAAATAATAATATATATGAATGAATATGCCACACATTTTTTTGTTAACTTTTAATTTTTTTATTCCACTAGAAACCCAAAATTTGAAAAAAATGATTCTATTTTAGTGGTTTTTACTTAATTGGAGCATGTTTCATTATTATTTATGTTAAGATTATGAAATTACATTTTAAACCATTTTATTTATTTTTATTACCTCCTAACAATGTATTTTTAAATATTACATTTTAATTTATGATATAAAATATATTTTTTACATCATAAATCTAATGACATTTCAAATTATATAAATAAGTATTCTTTTATAATTATAATCCATACATTAAAATGTTATTATAATTAAAAATTTAAAAAAATATTTGTCATTAATGTTGGCTACTTTCAAAATCGATATTAATTTTTGGAACAAAAATATTTTACTAGAATAATTCTTGAAAAATAAATAACCCTTATAGGCATGAAATTCCAAAAAGGAGGATCATTTAGAATTTTCAGTCTTACAAATGTAAATAATTTGAATATTGATATGTTTGAATTATTCTACTGGATTAACTACAATCTAGTAGTTTCATAAAATTGTTGTCATATTAGCTAAAAATAGTTAAGTTAGAGAAATTATACAAAAAATATCAGTTACAAAACTAAAATAGACTATATTATAGAAAAGAAACCTAGCTTTTACATCACTTAAGATGCATTGTGTTTTAACCATCTCAATTATACTATTGAACATCTAATTACATTATCTAGATATTAGAAGTGATGTACCTTTACTTAATAACTTATATGCGGTACACTTATAAAGTAGGTCTATAATTAAACATATTATATAAATGCACACATCAAAGTATTTATTAGAATAGGAGTTTCCTCTTTTACATATTTATTTATTATGGGATTTTTTCCCTCACTTGGATTTTTGTTGCTTTCAAGGATAAGATTGCTTAGGTGTATTTGGATTTACATTTTGACTAGGTGAATAGGAAGTAATTCCCTTGGATGGGTATTTTAGGTATGGGAGTTACTCTTCTATTATTGTCTCTCTAACCACCTTTCTTGGAGGATTTAGTCATGTACTATTAATTTAACATCACTCTTGTTGAGTAATTATTCAATGTAAAACTATTTTTGTATCTTATCTTTTTTATGTAATATTCTCATGTATGTGATTTCATTTGTTTATATATATTGTGTTGTGTACTTTATTGAATCATTATTATCAAAAACATTTGAATTTTATTTATCTATAGATCTTGTCATCCACTTTGATATGGTATTTGAGCCACAATGGTGATCATATGTCTAGTTATTCATTATTAGTTTTGTTTGAAATCATGATATCTTCATTTATAAAACAAGATACCTATACAAAGAATTTGTGTGAATTTTCATCTTTTGTGGATTCATTTTCTTGTAGATATGGTTCATTTGTAGACATTATGACATTTTTTTGTGGTTTCTTTATGACTACATGTTTCATGTGCCTTGGTGAACTTTTTTTATAAAGGACTTACATGCCTTCATACAACCTTAGATTTGGTATCTTCTATTCATTATTATCCTATAAATTTGGACTCAACTTGGCCTTAGTTGGTTTTATGTGTTTGAGAGATAATTGACTAGTTCTAAATGTTCAAACCTAGTTTTATGTTGCTTCTAGGTGACCCTCAACTATGATGTTTCCACTTTCTAAGTTTAATCTCATTATTTCCTAGTAAAAACTACCATTCCATGTAGCCTCTATGCCAAAATTTGTAAGCTCATCCTAATGGAATTTTTGAAAATAATATTCAATTGTAGTAGGGGTTATATCCCAGCCCCTAGCTAGGCCTTTGATTATGTTTGGTGCATGCAAACAATATGGGTTATTTAAGAAGTAGTAGAATAGACTCATATAGTTTTAAAACGATTGAAATGTTTCATAAAAATAAAAATCTAAGTCTATTCAAAATTTTCCCTAAATAATTTTTAACAGTCTATCATATTAAATCACTTTTTGAATATCTTCATTTAAAACAAGGTCAAATATGATAATTTTATTTGAATGCACAAGTAATGCATAAGAGGATCAGTCAAGTTTATCATTGTTAGTGGAGAATTTTTCTATTATGTAAAATATTTAAATAAAAATTGTTATTATTTAAACCCTCTTCATATTTTCAATTTCTAACTTTGTGTATGTGTCCTAGATGCATTTTTGGCAAAGCTCGATGTCCTCACCTAGTCTTGTAAATCAAATCTTTTAGGAATTTGAATTGGTTTCTATAGATTAATAATATTCCTAACATATTTATGTGTGAATTATTTGAAAAATTATTTTGGGTTCACCATTTTATAGTTTTAGGGTGGGGGGAGTGTACTATGTTTTTGAGTCACTTTCCATTCTACTTGCACTTTCATTTTTAAAATAACAACTATGACCACTACACTTAATTTTGATAATTTTTTTGATAAAAGTTAAATTAACCCTCTAATTTAATTTAATTATCATTAATGGAAAATTAAAATGCAAATTATTCTTATGAGCAAAGGTTTGCATCATATAAAAAGGAGTTAGAAACTCAACCAATTGTAGATACATAATTTTTTAAGTGGTATAATCGTAATGATGAATCCTATGGGTTACTATGTATTTATATGTCTCATGATATCCTCTTTCATATAAAACTTTCTAAATCACCCAATGAAGTGTGAACAATTTTTGAAAATAGTTTTAGGAAGCAAGATGTGATGAAAATTCATGAACTATAAAATGAACTTATCAACCTATGTCCTAGTAACTTTAACACCATTTAGGATTTATTCACCAAGTTATAGTCTTTGAGATTGTAGTTGAAATAATGTGTAATAGAGAATAAATATGAACAAATTATTCTTTATATACTCTCTAAGCTAGATACCAATTACTCAGTATTTGTCTTTAATTTCCATGCCACTAAAAGTTCTTTAGGCACTACATGGAGAATTTCATCTTTAGATGATTTCATTGTTAACTTGAATAGGGATCAAGATAAGTTAATACAGATGGGAAAATTAAAGTCTCCAAAACTTCAAGCCCTAATTATTTGTAATATGAGAAAAAAAAATAAAACAAAGAGAATAAAAATAAAAAGGTTCAATAGAATAAGAAATAATCAACCTCTACCAAAATAACCATTGAAACCTCCTCTTTAAATGATGAACCTAATAAATAAAAATTTAAGTGTGCCTATTATAATAA
This sequence comes from Torreya grandis, assembly GCA_037957365.1. Classification (NCBI taxonomy): domain Eukaryota; kingdom Viridiplantae; phylum Streptophyta; class Pinopsida; order Cupressales; family Taxaceae; genus Torreya; species Torreya grandis. Next base: position 160,976 of record JARHVA010007107.1, on the reverse strand, counting down.
AAATGGACATGATGAACATAAGTGCATGAAGAAGAAAATTGAACACCTAACTCATCTTCTACAAAATAAAAACATAATTTTTCTTGACTCTATCAATTATAATTCATCAACTCAAGATTACTTTAAGGTAAAAGGCAAAGGTAAAGAGAGAAAAGTGAAAGGATCTTGTAGTAGTTTCAACTCCAAGATATACATGGTTTATTGATTTGGGTTCTTCCTACTAGATGGGATCTTCATAAGTTGAGTTTTTTTTCCTTATATCCTTGTAGAATGTATTCTATCACATTGGGTGATGACAATTAAGTTATCACCTACCACAATTTTAAACATCTTACCAATAGGTTATCTATATGGTGGAATTAGAAACATGACAAGATCTTTTGAAACGAAAGGGGGTGATAAAAATAGGCTTAATAATACCCCTATTTTGAGGTGATGGAATTTTATCCTAAAAATGAATGAATTTAAAATTAAAATTTTGATTGAAACATGTGTGTTAATATATTATCCATAAAGATTTAAGCATATAGATATGTGCCAACATAGGATGATTTGAATTTTACATCAAATGTAAGAGGTAATGCATTTATAATCTATCATTTAAGATCATAAAATTAGTATGTTTTTATGTTAGTACATCATGATATAGATCATGGAGTTTACCAAACTCATCAATATTAATAAGAAAAAACACAACAAAAATAAATAATATATGGGACAAGGGATAATTACAATGAGATGTTCAAATGTCCCTAATAACATGTATAGACATGTAAAATATCACAAACAAGGGAAATGTTTAAATTTCACACAACCATAGCACCAAAGGCCAAAGTAAGGACATATTAAAATTATTCACACCACACATAGTGATATGGGCCAAAGTAAAGAGAAGTTAAAATGTAGCAGACCACACATATGGCCAATAACAATAGTAAGGACATGTTCAAACGTCTCACACTACACATGGGTCTAGGGGTCAAATCAAAGGCATGTTCAAATGTCACACATAACACACAAGACATCATAAAGATGCATAAATCAAAGAGTATCACACAAGGGATAATGGCCAACATAAAAAATAAAGAAATTTGTAATATATTATGTACAATTAAGCAACATCAATAGAATATAAAATTAGCAAAGGTAGGTTATGTTATGAATATGTCATATAATCATATCCTAAAAAATAACATGTGCATGTAAACTATGCAATATATAAATATGAGAAATACATTTTTATATAAATAAAATATCAAAATTATAGGGTTATATAAAAATAACACATGCATATTGTCACATGCAAATACCATGCCCCAAACTTGGCAAAGCCAATGGGTAAAGGAGAGTCTAACATTTTAATTTTTAAATGTATGTGTGTCATACACAAAACTTCATAGATACAAGTGAAATGTATGTGTGATATAAAATTAATATGATTTATACTAATTATAAGATAAATAACATATTAAAAATATGTAAACTATATTAAAAATCTTATTTATGTCCTAGTTTTTTTATTTTTCGAATCTTTTTATATTTTGAAATTTTAGAAAACAACAAGGTGGAAAATTAAATGAATTATGGTATCAAAAATATAATAAGATAAAACGAGATCTAAATAGTTCACAACATAAGTTTGTGATAACAATGTAAATGGAGATATTGACAAGGTGAAAGTTGAGAAAGATCCCTAATTGTGATATTGGGAAGCATGCATGAATAGTAAGAGTATGTAGGATGTTGACTATACGTTCTCATTTTATCAATTTTTTAGTTTTAATAATATTTCACATGTTTGAGAACTATAGATTGAAAAATAGGATATTCTTCATGATAAATAATGTTTTTCATATCAAAATAGACATAAAAAATGGAAATTGATAGTATTAAGACTCAATATTATGAAACTATAATTTTTGGGTAGAAAATACTAGAGGATAGGTTTACCTACTTAGGAAAATAGTGTTGGGTGGTTTTGTATGAATCTGGTGGTTATGTCTAGACTTAAAAAATGAGTTGGTGTTAGTGCATACTATCAAAATATAGAAATACAACATGTTTAAGCATATTTGATTCCTTTTTTGAGATAATAAGATATGGAAGTTTGAAATAGGAGGAACAAGATGATAAAATGTTAATGAAATCCAATGTAATATAAACAGGGATGAAAAGGAAATCAAATGGAAGAATAAGATATAAAATTAAAAAAGATATTTAATACCATATATTGTTACTAAAATCCAAAGATATCATCAAAGGGATGACTCTATGAAGGCCTTATATCATGTGTGTTATTGATTCCATTATGTGTATCACAGGTGGTATTAATGTTTAAAATTCACTTCTCATTTTAGAATTTTAGGAATTCAGAGCATGAGTATTAGGTTTTGGTAATCTAGTTACCTATGGTGAAATAGAGGAAAAGTAAATTGAACTATTCCACAAATTTAGATTGATTAGTGGTTGGGATCCATCATGGTCCTTATGTAAATTTAATGTATCTGTGTTGATCTTGATGAATTATGATCAAAGCTCTATGGTAAAGCTAATTTAGATGAATATTTAAAATGATATTTAAACTAAAGTGATTTGATAAAGAAATAAGAAAAAGGAAGGGTAGGGCAGAAAGAAAGTATGTGATTATTGATCATTTCCTTAAACACCATGACAAAGTTTTAATTTTAATTAAACATGAATTTAACTAGTATATAATGTAATGTAACAAAACCTCAAATCACATCATATAATAGGTGGATATCTAAGGAGAACATGAAAATACAAGTATGAACTAGCTTTGCTTGTAATGTTTATTGTTGCATTCAAATCACATTGCACATCCTAATCGAGAGCTAATAAAATGAAACAAAGTCTAAGAACATTCAATTAATCTAGCTTCAGCACAAGTTAGCAACCCTGTATCAAATATACACATTCAAAATTGATGAAAAAAACTAACCAAATTCAAGACTTAAAACAAGAAATTGAGAGAGAAGCCATATAAAAATTGATACAGATAAACTTAGACAAACTTTCAAGTATTCCTTGATTATATTAATTGCCTAGAAGTATACAAGTTTTGGCTCAAAACTCGTTCTCTTAACGAAATGGTAATAATACCTTTTATAGAAGATTAAAGTAATATACTAGTTAGTCATAAGATTACACATGTACAAAAATAAGGACAACTATCCTTCTTCATGGTTATATAATACTCTTATCTTTTTGAAATAGACTAACATATAAGTAAATATGCTAAAAAACTAGCATATGCTTTTAAAAAAGATTATTCGACATTCAAATATTATAATGCTTTACATAAAATGGAATATTAATTAACTAGTGGGCCCTAGGCTGAAGGGATCCCTTGTTGATCTTGGATAATCTCCATATCTCTTTGATGTTGCTCATTAACAAACTCCAAATCAATAGTTTTATTTAAGAGATAGATATCCTCTTCATCAGCCAAGTCATTAAAGTTCCTATCATTTATTTCCATGGCCTACTTAATGCTATTGGCTTCTAAAATCTTTTCCTCAATAATGAAGATCATACCTAGGACTTGGCTATTATCACTTTTATATTAGCCTTGACCTTTACTCCTCACTTCCTACATCACTAAGGTGGCTCTATTATTTTACTCTACATCATCAATGATGATTAGGGCACTAGATATTGTAGGGTTGGCCAGCATGGTGCCAAGGATTTGTTTGTTTTTGGCTATCATCTCCTAAAAATCCCTTAGGAGTCTATATAAGATATTTGAACAATCATTTAAACTTTGGATCTTACCAAAAAATATCCCTAATACTATATTTAGGTGGGTTAGGCTAACAATTTTTAAGATAGTAATCTTTTCCTTAATTAGTATATTGATATAATCCCTTATTTTGTCCTTTGAGCTTTACTACTAGGCCACCAATCCTTTAGATATCTGACTCTACTGGTTCAATGCATCTTTCCTTAGATTAATTTAATTTGATTAGTCAAACATGTCAAATAAATATGCCTCAAACATATTTATTATTTCCTTAGGGATTAATAAGGTGGCTAGTGTTTCCAGGTTCTCCTTTTCTTTCTCTAGGTTATGTATCTTTTGCTTCATACCCTTGATACTTGTTCTGATTTGATTTGAATGAGCCTTATCTAATATTTATATGTCTTCCTCATGAATAACATGTTCACCAAGATTCTGACCTCTAAATGGAGTTAAGCCTATAAATGGCTCAACTCTTTAAAAGGTGAATTCCTCACCTCCAACCATGATCTTTTTAGTTGTCACCATTTTTAATCCTACTATTTTTGGATTAAATTATACACTAGTTGATGACTCTATGATGTTAGGAGGCTCAAGAGTCTCCACCTATGTTCTTATTGATTCTCCCAAAGTGTCCATTTGTGTGCCACTTGATCTTATTGTGGAAATTATTCTTATTTCTTCCTCCTCCTTAATCAAATCCAATATCCATGGCTTGAATTCCTCATGAATATCAATATGAAATGCCTAGGTCAAAGACCAATAATAGGATAAAGTGAGTATATTATGCATCATCCCATGAATGAACCATTAAAGGATAATGGGTTTATGAATGGATTATTCATCACTAAATAATTTGACCTCACTCATGGGGTGGGTGAAGGTCAACTTTGACTTCTTCCTTCCAACTGGGACCAATGCTAATTCAACATTTTTTTATGTGGAGGTGTTATTGGAATAAGTTCCAAAGCAACTTCCCTCCTCATGTCTTACTTTACCTCCTCAAATTGAGCTTAGGGTTGTTCAATTTGTTCTAATTATTCTTCTAATCCATATGCTTCATTAAGCATCTTAAGTTTATCTTCTACTATTTCATTAGGTTCCAATGCAACCATGTTTAAGAACTCTATAGGAGACTCTAGCCTCTCAGGTGGGATTGAAGTTGATCCTTCCAAATGTCTCTCTTATAGTTTTTCTTTTTCATTTCCTTATGTAACTTGTGTTTGAGGTTGTTGCATTCCTATTTGTCATTGTTCTGGAGGGGTTCTTGAGGATGGTCCAAGGAATAAGTGATACTATAGGTGGCCTATTTACCATATTTATCCTGGTGGCTTGTCATCTACCCTAACCAACATAGGCTCTAACTTAATGTTATACCTCTTTAATCTAGATAATACCTATTGGAAACTAGAGGCCTTGATGTAGAGTGGGTCACGAACATCGGGATGATGTTCATATACCTTGGTTATTATCATAGACTTCAAGTGTTTGGTAACCCTCTCATTAGGGTCCCATTGCCTCAATTCATCTTTCTATAGGGTGAATGAGTCCCTATGTTAGGTAATGACATTCACATGTTCCTAGTTTTATAACATTGTTCTATTGATTTTCAAAGGAAATGGATGGATAAGGCCCTTCCTTTTCTCCTTGAAAAATCTATATATGCCATAAAGAAGTTGATATGCAATTTCTTATTCTACTAGCTTGGTAGGCATATATATGGGTAACCTAAAGGGCTATGTCAAATTCCCTTCTATCCTTTTTACCATGCAATTTCAGTACAACTAGATATATCCCATCAACTCCACATATTTATTAACCAAGGTGTTGAACCTACCCATGGGGATTCCTGTGATGGCTTCCACTAGAGATGGATAAACATAATCAGAAATGAACTACATGTTGTTTCTATATTTGAATATGTGAATTTTATAATAAAGATGAGATATAGTAGGTTTACCATCAAGTGACCAAATCTTAATGTTTGGGATCTTGGTGGTGGCTAATAAGGCATCAAGTAGATAAGACATCATGTAAAAGTGTTTTCTTGTTTTCTTCCTGATGGATATTAATTGTGATGTCAAATGGATATCGATCATCTGACCTAATAAAGGAGTGAGTCCCTTCTCAACCATGAAGTAAACATAGGGCATCCAAACTTTGTCAATATGTGTGGTGGAGGGAGTTTTTCATAACCTATTTAACAAAGTCATAATTATCTTAAACTCCTCCCTAAATTAGATAATTATAATTTTGTTTGTGGGGTCCTGGATTACTTGGGTTCTAGTGAACAACCATGGGGAAAGAATTGTGTTCAAATTATACTCTCTAGTATACATTTTAATGGTTGGAAAGTCTATCTAGGGTTTAAACAACTTATAGTATCTCTCAAAGGCAAGTAAGGAAATGTATGATATTTTACTAAAAGTATGCTCATGGACTATTCATTCTTGCTCAATTTTATAGTCAATAAAAAGAAGAGCAAATGTAATATCTTAGGCTTGATGGCAACACAATGGAGGCCAATCATCTGGATGATGACCAAGTCATTATATCTTCATATGATGGTTTCATTATTTTGTTCTCTTGTAAGATCTTGTATCTCCTTAATGGTCCAAAAGAGTTTGGACCAATTCATATTCCCATTATTCAAAGCTATAGTATTAAGGTTTTTGTCCTTAAATATTCTTCCCTCATTGTCTAAAGTTATGTATAACTCTATTTCATCTCTTTGTTGCTATATGTGAGATTCCATGGTTGTGGACATTTCTATTGCTTACCAATGAATTACAAGTAGCCTTTGGTTTAATTCTCTCTTGCTTAGATTGTAATTAAAATCTTCTTGGTTTGAATGTGACTAATTTGAATTTGAATTGGGGCTTTTATGGATGCTAGGTATTTTTAAAGATTTAATGATGATGGTAATTTATATTTAGGGTCATTCATGCCTTATATTTGTTTGATACCTAGGCCTTTATAACTTTGCCTTTTTGAGCACATGAAATCTCTAGTTTTATCATTTTATGTTTGTGTGGCACCCATGTGGCATCCATTTGAAAAATTTCATGGAATTTTTCATAAATGCCTTAAGAGAATAGCCATTATCTTTTTAAAATCCAAATTTTCCTTTTCACTATCATATCTTTATTTATGGATCAATGCAGATTGTTGATCATGATCATGGGGCTTGAGAATGAATGTATACTTTATGTTGAGCTATGTAGTTGTGGTATTTGGCACCTTCATAGGCCTTATAAGATTTTAATTTTGTTTAATGAATGCATGCATGACACATGTTAATCCCATGGGCCCTTGGGGTCTCATTGAATAGTCTCTGATAGTTACACTCCATCTGATCACTTCTTATGAGAAAGCATAGACCATTAATCACAATCCAAATGGATACACGTAATTGGTTTGATGGATCAAATTCCTTAGATTAATCATGTCTTTTTTCTCTATCTAATAAATCTCCATGATGAAGTGAGATTCATTGATCCTACAAAAGGGTGAGAGATTGAATTAGTGTTGAGATGTAAGAAGGGGCTTAGGTTTAAATAAATTAGGCTAAGGTTTATTTCACATTCATAAAACACATTATAAATTATAGGCTAAAATATTTGAGCCTATGTTTTTGGAATACATATAAAAGGGACCTAGGCTAATCATTTTAGGCTAAAGTTTATGTTTCATTAATAAATGCAACATATAATTTAGTCTAAAATATTTATGCTAAGTTCTTATGATATGTTTAAAGAGGCCCAAATAATTAAGTGGTGTAAATTTTAGGTTTTAACTTATGGTTTTATCATATCAATAAACATAATAAGACCTTAAGTTAAAAGCATTTATGCTAAGTTTTTATGTCAGAGAGACCCTTTTAATATCAAACTTACTATAAGTCTTTAGCCTAAGGTTTATTGCATTTAAATAAATTTAATTGGAACCTTAAGAAATAGACTTATACTAGTCCATATCTTTAAATATCAAGGCCACAAGTTCATTTTATCATTTGAAGTCCAAAGTTTCTAAGTGTTTGAACATTTTCTATGGGGTCCCATTGATTTATAAAGTAAGTCATAAGATTTTAACAACATTTTAAATGATATCCTTATGCCTGAGAAAAATAATTGATTAACTTAAATTTGATGGTCTCATGGATATTAATGATGGCCTCATAGATGTCAAATTTAAGTTTGTTGATCATTAGGATTGATGGGCTTAAATTTGATGATCTCATGGATGTCAATGATGGCCTTGTGGACATTAAATGATGATCATAAGAACATCAATTTAAATCTCATGAAGTCCTTTTGGTCCATAGGTTTTGTATTTGATACACTCTATTAGATTATTTGGTCTTGATCAAGTGAGAGTCATTGATTAAGATTTAGGGAGATACATGCAATTGGTTCTTATAACTATGAAGGAGATTAAGTTAACTTGAAATCACATCATAAAAATATAAAGTAAGACAAAAAACCTAAGTTTATAAGCAAAATAAAATAGGTCCCTTTGAATGTTATGGTCATAAACTAAAGTTTTAAGCTAAGTTTTATTGTATTTAAATAAATGTAATGAACCTTAGGATAAAAAATCATGTGAAATCCAATTTTTTATGCTTGGGGCTCATTTGTTATTGCACTTAAATGTGGGAGTGCCATATGGTGACTCCATGGGGTTCCCTAGGATTTTGAATTTTAATTACGACATTTGATTCATTAGATCATTTCATTGTGAGTTATTGTGGACCATTGATATTGATCCAAATACTTACATCTGATTAGCTTAAGCATATATAGTAAAAGGGGATACATTTAAACTTGAGGATGATCTCATGTTATCCAATCATTAATCCCATAAAACATGGACTATCGATCATGATCCTGGTGATCTTATAGGATTGACCTGATGGATCAAAGCTTTAAGTTCATTAGGTTCCTACGATTCATTAGATCTTTCTTTATGATGAATCAAGAGCCATTGGATATTCAAAGTAGTGAGGTGCTTAATTTATGACATAGGTAAATATAATAACTTAGGCTAAAGTATTAAGGCTAAGGTGTCATTTACATTGATAAATATGAATGGGGCCTTAGGATTAAGACTTTAGGCTAAGTTTATGAAAAAGGGGGCCATGATAAGATAAAATACCCTAGAAATATAAACATTAGATGATTTTAGAACTTAAGGAATAGAAAGGGGAAAATAAAAGGGGACCAAGAATGATTTTTAGGCTAAGGTTTGGTTATGTTGAAAAACATGACCAAGCCTTAGCATAGAAATTAGGCTTAAGTGCAAAGTTGATTCAAAACATTTTTGACAAATTCGTTCCCACAAAAATTTGAATTTAAACTAAATGTATAAGCTACTGTTTGTTGAAGTAGGGTTTTAGGACATGAATCCAATCTACATGATTTTATAGAATAAAGGCTAGTGAAATCCTAGATAGATATAATCTGTGAAAATCCTAGCATGATACATTGAAGGGAGCTCTATGAAACTTGAAAATTAAGCCATGAAAGTCAGTTGTTACAAAAATTTGGTAAGGTTAAAGAAAAAACTTGAACAAATGGGATAATTTCATAAATCATGGATGATTTTCATATTCAAGTAAAGTTCATATTATCAATTTCTTAGTGTGAAGATTCAAAGTAATCACAAGGGTCCATATTTTTTATAAATGGGGTTATGTTAACCTCAAAACTTGATAACTTCTAGGGGAAACATAGTAATAGGTTAGAACTTGGAGACTCTAGTTTAGATAATTAAATAGGTCATTCATTTTACTTGATCAATTCCATTATCAAGATCAACCCATGGTTAAAATAATACTTACACATGTAGAATTAGGATCAAACATCAAGACATATCCATGTTATGTGTGTGCTTTGATTTCACTTACTATTTTCCATGGTATTTAGGAGGAAACTTCTAGGTTTCATACCTTTAATCATTCTCATTGACATAGAGCATGTTTAGATATTAATTAAAAACCATGCTTCTAGTTTAAAGAAGGATTGTGCATTGCTCTGCTATCAACTAGGCATCCATATCCCTGACAAAGATGCCTTTAGCTCCACTCATGGCCTTACTCCACTACCAACTAGGTCTCCATAGAACTAGTGAATATTACCAAAATCACCTTTTCTTTAAAATATTTTGACTCTACAATAAGTTCTTATTATTTTTCAATATTTTTTGGTCTTTTAAGGTTTCAACAAAGGTTGGGAACTAGGGTATCCATGTTTAAGGATATGGTCAATTGTCTAATCTTAAGGTAATCTTCTATGGCTACAAACTTTATCCTAGGAAAAGATGTTTGTTAAGTGCAAGGATGATTGTACCTTAATGGATTGAGATTTCTTTCAACATGTGTAATTTTTCTTAAAACCAAGTTTAAGTCAAGATAATGTTTAAGGTCTCACGCAATGGTTAAAATATGCATGGGTCCTTACTAGTTTATTCAAATCATAACATCAAGACATATCTCAAATTTATGGTCAACATATGTTTGAGGTTCACATCAAAAAATTTGAACTCCTAGAGCTTCAAGAAAACTAAGGAACTTTAAGCAAAGGGATGTCCAAAAAGACTTATTAGAAGAAAGGAAAAAATCAACAAGAAACAAACATGCAATAGACAACAACAAAGTAGGAAGCAAAAGGGAAGTAAACAAATATATAGATACTTAAGTGCAAATAAGGGACATGAAGAAATATTTGAAAGAAACTAACTAGCCTAATTACATTAAATCTAATTATCTTATATATTTTCTCCATGAAGACCCTAGGAGGAGCAATAGAGAAATAGTGATTTTGATACTACCCATTGGTGGGTAGTGTAAATTATTCTCCTTGTAGATATTTGAGTCTGAAGGTGTTATTACCAAGTGTATCTATAATATCATAGGGTCCAATCCATAGAGGTGTGAACTTGCCATGTTTACTCTTGGGATCAGATGCTTTATCCCAAAGAAGAACCAAGTCTCCTTGTTTGAACACCTTGATCCTTGATCTCTTGTCAAACCACCTTTTTACTATAGTTTGGTTTCTACTAAAGTTAAACAAGATTTCTCTCATGAATCTTCCATATGAATAATGTCTAATAGTGTTGAGTTTTTAAATTATTGATCTTCCTCCATATACTCTTGCATAAACTTGTAGGTTGGAAGCTTGAGTGTGATGGGGAATATAGGTTCCTAGCTAGATACTAATAATAAGTGAGATGCTTTGAGAGCCTACTTGACTTTTATTCTCTACCCAAAGGAAATACTTAAGAAGCTTATTACATGTTCTAGGTTTGTCTACATCATACTTTTTAATGAATTTCATTAGGTTATTTTTTATTGACTCAGATACTCAATTACATTAAGGGTAATGGTTAGATGAAAATGTGAGAATAATGTTGTTATCAGATGCCCATTTTGTCATTTTTATGGATGTGAATGCTAACCATTATCACATATCAAAGAGATTAGAGTCTTAAATTTGGTGCATATGCTTTCTTCTATAAAATCAATCTTTTATTTAATTTTACATCGCTTTGTGGCTACTACCTTAGTCCACCTAGTGCAATAGTCAGTAGCTATTAGAACATACTTATGACCTTTTAATGAGTTTGGGTTGATCACCCATAAAAATTATAGTTCCCATTGGGTAAAGGGTTTATCAATCATGACTGGTTGCAAAGGTATTGTTGCCTTTGGATCATTGGTGTTGAATATTTGGAATTAATGGCATTCCCTCACATGCCTATGAGAATATTTGAAGATGGTGGGTAAATAATTTTCAACTCTAATAATATTTTGAGATGTTCTTCTTCTTGAAGGATGCCCACTTATCCACTTCTCATGGATAGTGCTCATTACAATAGTAGATTCTTCCTTGGAAACACATCTCAGGTATACACCTTCAAATTTCTTATCATATAGGACTCCATTTTTGATGAGGTAGTGAACTACCTTGATCATTAAAGCTCTTTTATACTCCCTGATTAGTCTTACAAGATAAGTGCCATTAATTAGTAATTGAATAATGGAGCCATATCACTCATTATCTTGGAATATTTATTGATCAACTTTCATAATACTTATCTTAGTGCTAGTATTATCAATCATTTGAATCAAAACTTTACACCTTAATAGTTTTGTAGTTTTCATCTCTGTGTCATATTATTGAAGGATAGACAACCACTTAAATCTTCACTCTCCAAGTTCACATTGGCTTAGAATTATTTTAGTAGCTAGGTCTTGTAGAATGGTATGCACTTTGTTCCTAAGAATGCAGTGCCTAAATTTCTTGATAGCTTTAGCTAATGTAAAGTCTTATTTATCAATTAAAGTGTAATTTAACTCAGCCTTTTAAGATTAGTGTTCATGAAGGCAATTGGGTGTTCAGATCCTTATATTTTATGATTTAAGACTATATCAATAGTGTTACTAGAGGGAAAAGAGTAGAGATAAAACTCCTTTTAAAAGTTAGGACTTACAAAGACTAGAGCTTGATTGATTTAATTTTTGATGTATTTAAAGGCCTTATTGGATTCCTCATTCCATGAGACTTTAGCATCCTTCTTCATCATATCATTAAATGGTTTGATAATCTTTTCAAAGCTAGAAATAAACTTTCTCACAAATTTTATCTTAGCAAAAAATGATTTTAGTTATTTTTTACTATTGGGAGGCTCTATCTTAGATATAGCTTCCACCCTTTTAGTATCTATGGAGATTCCACCTTTAGTAATAACATGGCCTAAAAATTTATCTTTAACAACATAAAAAATGCTTTTCTTATGGTTAAGGGAGATCCAATACCTTCTACACTTTTAAAATACTTATTGTAGATACATGAAATGGTCTTCCCTATTCTTAGAGAAAATAGTAAGATAATCCATGTAAATTATAATACACTTATGAATCAAGCTTTGGAAGGCATGGTCCATGGTCCTTTGAAAAGTGGATCTTGTGTTTATCAATCCAAAAGTCATCCTCTTGTTTGCAATGTTTCCCCACTTAGTTGTGAATGTTATTTTCATTCTATATTCCTTGTCTACCAACACCTCGTTATATATGGAAAAACCATCAAAAAAGGACATCATGGTTGAACCTGAAATAATTTGTATTACTTGATCAAGAGAGGGAAGAGGATAATTATCCTTTTTAGATGCTTTATTCAAATTTCTAAAGTCAATACATAGTCTAATTTCACCATTATTATTTATACCTAGCACCAAATTGGCCACCCAAGTAGAGTGCCTAATGGAAAATACAGTTCTAGCATCTAGCAATCTCTTAAGTTCTTTGAAGATCATGGGTTCCAAGACAGGGTTCACGGGTCTTTGTTTCTACCTAAAAGGTTTACAATTTTCTTTGAGAGTTATAGTTTGGGTGATGACCCTTGGATCAAAGATATTTAAGTCATTATAAGATGAAGATATAACATCTTTTTATTTTATCAACTCCTTAGCTTTCTTGTTCTCAATATTAGTGCAAGATTTTTCAATGTTGACTAGCTGAGGTTGATTTTGAGGCCCAAGATCAACTGCATTGTAGTCATTTCCTCTTACTTTAGGAATATTAGAATCTTTAGCTATCTTATCTTGATCAAATTACCTTTCCAAGGAAATAAACCCTTTGGGGATATTGTTGTCATTCAAATGAATGACTTTGTCATCAAAATTTCCTTCTCTAAATGCATTTTCATCAATATCATCAATGATCTAAGATTCAAATGCTCCTAAACTATTCATAAATTTTATGATTTGTTGGTCATCACTAAAGACATGAAAATGGTTCACATTGTCTGGTAGTGAAGGGTAGGGTATCATCTCAATATTAAAAATTGGGGAATCTTGATGAAGTATGATATTATCTACAATAGATGCCAACTCATCAACAACTTTATTTTCTTCCCTTGGGATATAAATAATATTTAAGGTGTCAAAATATTCAACTATATCCTAGAATATAAATTTATACCTCTTGAGGTATGATATTTTTCACTGATGCTTACTTCTCACTTCATTTATTACTAGTTCTAAATCACCATAAACTAGTAGTTCTTTGACCTTGTTTTTAATTACAAATTATAGACCTAAGATGAGAGCTTCATATTCTCTAAGGTTATTGGTGTAATAAAAATAGAGTCTATAAGAATCATGATAATTTTTAACAATACGGTCAGTTAGAACAATGCCCACTCTAGATCTAGATTTACACTTATCCCCATCAAAATGCAACTTCCATAACCTAGACACAACTTGAGAAGCTTTAGGATCACACACCTTGGCAGTCTCTAGGATGAAAATTCTTAATTCAAAATAAATTATGTTGACCCTTTCATTGACAACATTATACTCATTAATCATATACTTCATCCTTGGCTCCCTTTTAACTTTGATCTAATTGGGAACTCCCTTCCAAGGTATCCATAGGTGTGAATAGTCTATGGACATATATATGTTTAAAGCCTTTATCTACTCTTTGATTAAAATTAGTCCATATGCATTAGGGATATCTACTAACTAGATATCTATAAATTATTAGACCCTTAGCTTAGAATATAATTATATGTAGACATTTAACAATTATCTAATCACCTTGACCCTATATTTATCTAATTAGGTGACAACCCTATCAGACTTAATGGGGGTCAAACCAAGTTACTTACAAACAATAAGTATAATATTTGTAGAGGCACTAAAATCCAAAAAATAGTTATGAAGTTATTACCAAGAATACTAACTATAAGTAAGAAGGGTGGAGACTCTATTTTAGCTTTATACATAGCCATATTTACATTATCAATCTAGGATATCTTGATAGATTTCTTGGATAAGGACTCTAGGAATAGATCTATTTTCTCTATGATTTGTGTAAATTCATGTAAGGTAATATTAGCTTTGATTTTATTCATGTCCTCTACAATATTATAAACATTCCTATTGAAAGAATTGGAAGCATAAACATTAGGATTAAGAGTAATTCCCCTTGAAGGCTCTAGATTATTATCTAAAGTTTTATTTGGAGGAGTACCAAATTTGTTTGGAGGAGTAGAAGTAGTATAAGGATGTCTTTATTCTCTATTCCTTAGAGGGTATGTCTTCTTCAAGAATTTATAGAAGGCATGAACTTCTTCAGGAACATCAATCTCATTATCTTCTTAGAAGGTGAAATCAATCATTTCCACCATAAAGATTTGGTCATCAAGCTTGGATCCTGAGGTGCCCACACCTCTTTGTTAGGAAATACCTCAAAAGTGTCCAACTCTTTTTCAAATGCCTCAAAAACTTTATAAAATTTAATGCAATAAATCTCACCATTCTTAGTAGTACAATGGACTCTATAATAATTAGGCAAAGTAATATCAATAAAATTAATATACATGGCCTTCTTTTTAGAAGATGGTTCACTATTATTATATATGCAAAAAATATCATTATTAAACCTATTATTGGGTCTATTGAATCTTTGGGAACAGATGTTACTACCAGAAGTTTCTCTAGTATTACCAACTTGTTTTTAAAATTGAAGGAAGTTAATGCTCAATTTTTTGACCATTTTTATAATGGACTCATTCTTACTTTTAGGGGTTTATAAATTATAGACATTGTTTCTATTGGTACCAGTGGTTGGTACCAAAGTCCTTTGATCAATTGCATTAAATCCACTATTTGTAGTGTGTTTTAATAACCCCAAATTTTGGTTAGGAATAATAGGCCTCCAAGGAAATTGGTTCATATTTGAGATTTGGTTGAGAGAAAGCACATTTTGGTTACTACTAGGAAAGACATTCAAGGTAGGAATATGTGGGTTGATATTGGGAATAGATTAGACCATCTATCCCTAAGATTATATTTGGTCATTAATGATCACAACATTAGCATAAGATAAAGCTAGTGTGTTCATTGGACATACAACCCTCTTGATGAATACTAAATTAATGGGATCAAGAGCATCTTTGTAAATTTACAAGGACAATTCTTGATTAGGTTTATATGGGTTAATGGTTCTATTTTGCATATTTTAGAACCTAGCATTTTAAGCTCTTATAGGCTCATTGACATCCATTTTTAGGGTGAAAATTTTTTGTTACAAGACACATGGGCTGATTATTTTGCCAAATTATTCAATGAAGATGTTGTTAAACTCATCCCAAGTAGTGATGTAATCATCAGGTAGGTTTATGAACTAGTCATATGAATCATATTTAAATTTAAAAGTAAATAACCTACATGATACATCCTCATGAATTACATTTAACAATCTTAATGAAGCCTTAAATGATTTAACATGTTCTTCTACCGTTACAATACTAGTAGCACTAAAATTTGGAAAATACCTTTCAAAATTATGAGGAAGGTCATGAATTGCACCTTATATGTTGATAAGATAACTTCTTGATAAAGCCATACCTCAATGAAGGATGAAAGCAAGAGTACATTGGAGTGGTAAAATTGGCAATGATTTTGAATGCCTGCATCTCACCTAGATCTCTTATGGCTTCCAACTCTAGTAGAGGCTTTCTTATCTCTGAGTGTGATCTTGTCCAGATGTTTGGTATTTATAGTTTAAAACCATTGGACCTTATTTGAGATATCATATGTCAAACTAACCTTTACAAATAACTAAACTCAAATTTGCACATTAAGTTAAATTTGCAAATATATTTGTAAAAAACAACAAAGGGCATCAAATTTGAACCAAGTTAGGTAAAATATCTTTCCAATTTTGTAAATATGGTTAACATTTATAATTCCCATCCCAAATGAACTTAGATCTATGAAATATATACCAATATTTAATCAAAACAAGATATTCTAACATCAAATACTATGGGTTCTCAGATCTTAATCTATCTTCAACAGAATTAAGCATCTAACCTCAAATAACTTTGATCTTTGTCTAAATAAAGCATAAAGATGGGCCAAATACCACAAAGATTAGTGATTTTTACACTTTTGATCAAATAACTATGAAAAAGTGAAAATATAACACCAATCTTAAACCAAAACACACCATAATTAATAGAGATTAAAAAAATTCACACCCTCCTTCTAACACCAATTGAGCTCATCCTATTGATGCCCCTATGTGTATCACAGGTTCTCTTAGTATTTAGAGAACACTTCTCATTTTAGAATTCTAGGAATTTAGAGCATTAGTAGTAGGTTTTGGTAATCTAGGTACCTATGATGAAATAAAGGTAGAGAAAATTAAAATAAAGTAGATGAATATTTACAATGAGATCTAAACTAAAGTGATTTGATAAAAAAAGAAGTAGAAGAAATTGTAGGGCAAAAATAAAGTATGTGATTGTTGATCCTTTCCTTAAACACCATGGCAAAGTTTTAATTTCAACTAAACATGAATTTAACCAATATTTAATGAAAAGTAACAGAACCTCAAATCAAATTATATACTAGGTAGACATCTAAGGGAAAAATGAAAAATATAAGTATAAATTAGCTTTACTTTAAATGTTTAATGTTGCATTCAAATAGAATTTGCACATCCTAATGCAGAGGAAATAAAATGAAACAAAGTCTAAAAACATTTAACTAATCTAGCTTCAGCACAAATTAGTAACCTTGTATCAAAGATACACATTCATAATTCATAAAAGAACCATTCAAATTCAAGACTTAGAACAAACAATTGAGAAAGAATCCATGTAACAATTGATAAAAACAAACTTGGACAAACTTTTAAGTATTAGTATTCCTTGTGTATATTAATTTCTCATAATTATACAACTTTTGGTTCAAAACATCCTCTCTTTACAAAATGGTAATACTTCCTTTTATATAAGACTTAGGTAGTATACCAATTAGTCATAATATTACACATATACAAAGATAAGGACATATGTCCTTCTTCATGGTTCTATAATACACTTCTCTTTCCAAAATGGACTGAACTATAAGCAAATATGCTAACAAACTAGTATATGCCTTTATAGAATAATATTCCACATTCAAATATTACAATGATTTACATAAAATGGAATATTAATTAACTAGTGGGCCTTAGGCTAAAGGGCTCCCATATTGTTCTTGGAGAATATCCATAGATCTTTGCTATTGATCATAGAAAATCTCTAAATAAATTGTTGGCTTTAAGATATAGACATCATCTTGATCATCTAATTCATTGAAGTCCTTATCATTTCTTTCTATGCCCTCTTTAATGTTATTGGCTTCTATAATCTTTTCATTAGAAATAAAGATTATTCCTAAGACTCAATTTTTATCACTCCTAAATTGGCCTTGATTTTTAATCCTCACTTACTACATCACCAAGGTGGCTCTGTGATTGTACTCTTCATCATCAATGATGCCTAGAATGTTAGAATTTGTAGGGTTGGCCAACATGGTGCCAAAGAGTTATTTGATTCTGACTACTCACTCCACATTATCCCTTAGGAGACTATATAAGATATTTGACTAAGCACTTAAAAATTATAAATTATCATAAACTATCTTTAATACTACATTCAAGTGGGCTAGGATAATAGTTTTGAAACTAGGAATCCTACCCATAATTAGTATATTGATAAGATCCCTTATTTTGTCCTCTGAGATCTACAATTGGGCCACTAATCCTTTGCTTGTTCCACTCTATTGGGTCAATACATCTTACCTCATATTCATTGACTTCAAGGAGTCTAACATGTCAAATAAAGATGCCTCAAACATATTTATTATTGCCTTAGGGACTGATATGATGGCAAATGTCTCTAGGCTCTCCTTTTCATTCTCTACGTTATGTATCTTTTGCTTCATGCCCTTCATACCTACTTTGGTCTGAGTTAAATGAGCCTTAGCTAGGATTTCTATGTCTTCCTCATGAATATGATGTTCACCAAGCTTTTTACCTCTAATTGGAGTTAAGCGTAAAAATGGCTCAACTCTTTAAAAGGTGAATTCCTCACCTCCAACCATGGTCTTTTTGGGTATCACCCTTTCTAATCCTACTATTTTTGGATTGAATTATAAATTGGTTGATGACACAATGATCTTAGGAGGGTCAAGAGCCTATACCTATGTGCTGATTAATGCTTCTAGAGTATCCATTAGTGTGCCACTTGATCTTACTATGGAAACTATTATTCTTTATTCCTCATCCATCATCAAATCCAATATCCATGGCTTGACTTCCTCATGAACATCAATGTGAAATTCTTGGGTCAAATCCCAAGAATGGGATAAAGTGGGAATCTTTTGCATCTTCCTATAAATAAACCATTCAGGGATAATGTGTCCATGAATGGGTATTCATCACTGAACAAGTTGACCTCACTCATGGGATGGGTGAAGGTCAATTTAGGCTTCTTCCTCCCAACTGGGACCAATGCTATGTCAGCTTTTGTTTTGAGTGGGGTTATTATTAGAACCAATTCCAAAGAAAATTCCCTCCCCTATCTTTCCTTGCCTCCTTAACTTGAACTTGGGCTTATTTAGTTTGTTCTAATTCTTCTTCTAACTCATATACTTTGATAAGCACCTTAAGTGCATCCTCTACTATTTCATCGGGTTCTAATGCAACCATGTCCAAGAACTCTATAGAAGACTCTATCCTCTCAAGTGTGGCTGAAGATGATCCTTCCTTAGATCTCTCTTCTAGTTTCTATTTACCAGTTCCTTATGCAACCTATGTTTGAGTTTGTTACATTCTAACCTATGGTATTTTAGAGGGGGTATAAAGGATGGTCTAGGCAATAAGTGAGACTTTATGGCTGAATTCGCCTTATATATCATCGTGGATTATCATCTACCACAACCAACCTTGGATCCAAATTAATGATATGCCTCTTTAATCGAGCTAATACCTCTAAGAAACTAGAGGTCTTGATGTAGAGTGGATCATGAACATTGAGCTAATACTCATATGCCTTGGTTATTATCTTGGACTTCAAGTGTTTGGTGACCCTCTCATTATAGTCCCATTGCCTAAATTCATCTTTATACAAGGTGAATGAGTCCTTGTGTTTGGTAATGACATTTACATTTTCCCAATTTTGTAACATTGTTTTGTTGATTGTCAAAAGAAAGGGATGGATAAGGCCCTTCCTTTTCTCCTTGAAACATCCATCTATGCCATGAAGTAGTTTATATGTAATTTGTTATTCTACTAGCTTGGTGGGCACATAGATGGGTAACCTAAAGTGATGTTTCAAATTACCTTCTATCCTTATTACCATGTAATATAGGTAGAACTATATATCTCCCATCAAATCTACATATTTTTTAACTAGGTGGTTGATCCTGCCCATGGGGATTCTTATGAGGGATTCCACTAGATCTAGATAAACCTAATCACAAATGAACTAAATATTGTGTTTGTATTTGAATATGTGAAGTTTGAAATAATGATGGGAGATAGAATGTCTCCCATCAGGTAAATAATTATTAATGTTTGTGATCTTGGTGGTGGCTAATAAGGCATCAAGTAGATAAGTCATCATGTAAAAGTGTTTGCTTGTTTTATTCTTGATGGCAATGAATATTGACTTCAAATGGATATTGATCATGTCACCCAATTAGGGAGTGAGTCCCTTATCAACCATGAATTAAACATAGGGCATCTAAACATTTTCAATATGTGTGGTGGAAGGGGCTCCACATAACCTATTCAGTAAGGTCACAATTATCCTAATCCCCTCTATAAATTTGACAATTATAATTTTGCCTATGGGTTCCTAGATTACTTGGGTTCTAGTGAGCAGCCATGGGTTAAGGATTGTGTTTAAATTATGTTATCCACTCTAACTTTAATGGTTATAAAGTCTATCTAGGGTTTACATAACTTATAGTATCTCTCAAAGGAAATAATGGAAATGCACGCTATTTTATTGAAAGTACACTCATGGAATATCCATTCTTTCTCAATTTTACAATCAATAAAAAGAGGAGAAATGACATAAATGTAGTGTAATACCTTAAGCTTTGTGGAAACATAATGGAATCTAGTCATCTAAATGGCAACTAAGTCATTGTATCTCTACATGATGGTTACATTATTATTTTCTTCTCTTGTAAGAGATTTCATCTCCTCAATCATCTAAAAGAGTTTAGACTAGTTCATATTCCCATTTTTCAAAGTTACAGTGTCAAGGTCCATATCCTTAAAGATTCTTCCCTCATTGTTTGAGGTTAATTATAGCTTTGTTTCATCTCTTTATTATTTTCTATTATCTAGTAAGGTTGTGGATGTTACCACTACTTACCAATGAATTGCAAGTAGCCTTTGGTTTAATTTTCTCTTGATTAGACTGAAATTGAACTCTTCTTAGTTTTAATGTGACTAATTCAAGTTTAAATTGGACCTTTTATCAATGCTAGGGATTTCTAAAGCTTTCATGGTGATGTCAGTTTGGACTTAGGCTCATTCATGCCTTGGATTTGATTGAGACCTAATCCTTTGTACCTTTGCCTTTTAGAGCACATGAAATATTTATTTTTTTAATTTTGTGCTCTTTTATCACCCATGTGGCATCCATTTGATAACATTCACATCAGTTTTCATAAATGCCTTAAGGGACTAGCCATTGTCTTTTAAAAATCCAACTTTTCCTTCATGTCATCGAATCCTTATTTATGGATCAATGTGGACCATTGATCCTCATAATGGGGCTTGAGAATAATTAGTTTATTTATGTGAATATCAATGGTTGTACCACTTGGAACTTTTAAGGGCCTTTTAGGATTTACATTCTGTGTAGTGAATGTGTGCTAGCCACGTATCAATCCCATGGGCCCTTGAGGTCTTGTTGAATAGTCTCCAATATTTATGCTCCATTAAATCACCATAAACAAGTAGAAACCATTAATCATAATTTGATTGGATGCACATGATTTGTCTAATAGATCAAATGCCTTAGATTCATCAAGTCTTTTCTCTCTATTTGATTAATCTCTATGATAAAGTGAGAGTCATTAATCCTGAAAAAGAGAAAGAGATTTAATTAGTGTTAAGACATAAGAAGGGACTTAAGCTTAAATAACTTAGGCTAAGGTATATTTCATGTTAAAAAAGACATGTTATAAACCTTAGTCTAAAATATTTTAGACTAAGTTTTTAGAATACATATAAAAGGGACCTAGGATAATCATTTTAGGCTAAAGTTTATGTTGTGCTAATAAACACAACATATACTTTAGGATAAAATATTTATTATATTTTTTTAGAATATGTTGAATGGGGAGCAAATAATTAAGTGGTCTAAATGTTAGATTTTAACTTATGGTTTTATCATATCAATAAACACAATAACACCTAAGGTTTAAAGAATTTATGATAAGTTTTTATGTCACAGGGACCCTTTTAATATTAGAATTAATATAAGTCTTTAGCATATGGTTTATTAAATCTAAATAAATGCAATTAGAACCTTAGAAAATATACTTAGATTAAGTCCATGTATATAAATATTGAGGCCATATGTTAGTTTTTCATTTTAAGTCTAAAGATTCTAAGTGTTTGAACATCTTCTCAGGGGTCCCATTGATTTACAAAGTAAGTCAAAATTTGTTAGCAACATTCTGAAGGATATCCTTACGTCTGAGTAAAATAATTAATTAGCTTAAATTTGATGGTCTCATAGATGTTAATTACAACCTCATAGATGTCAATTAATGATATTGTAGAAGTCAAATTTAAGTTAATAAATCATTAGGTTTATGGGGCTTAGAGTTAACTATCTCATAGACATCAAATGATGGTCACAAGAATGTCAATTTTAAACTCATCAAGTCCTATTGGTCAATATATCTTGGATTTAATACACTTTATTAGATTATTTAGTCCTGATCAAGTGAGAGATATTGATTAAGATCTAGGGATATTTATGCCATTGGTTCCTGAAACCATGAAGGATATCAAGTTAACTTGGGACAACATCATTAAAAAATAAACTAAAAGAGAAACCCTAAGTTTATAAATATAATAAAATAGTTCCGTTCAAATGTTATGGTCATAACCTAAAGTTTTAGCCTAAGGTTTAGTACATTTAAATAAATGCAATTAACTTTAGGGTAAAAACTTGTGTTAAATCCAATTTTTGATGCATGGGGATCCATTGGTATCAAGATCAAATGTGAGAGTGCCATGTGGTAACTCGCATGTTTGCTTCATTAGATCATTTTTATGTGAGTAGCCATAGACCATTGATATGGATCTAGATACTTTCATTTGATTGGCTTAAAATTGTATAGTAAAATGGGATCCATTTAAAATTAAGGATGATCTCACACCATCTGATTATTGATCTTGATAAAGTATGGACCGTCAATCATGATCTTAATGATGTTATGGGATTGGCCCAATAGATTAAATATTTAAGCTCATCGAGATTCCTACACTCTATTAGATATTTCTTCGCGATGAAGATAGAGACATTGGATCTATAAAGTAGTGAGGTGATTAAGTTAAGACATGGGTAAATATAGGAACTTAGGCTATAGTATTAAGGCTAATGTCTCATTCACATTAATAAATATAAATGGGCCCTTATGGTTAAGACTTTAGGTTAAGTTTATGACAAAGGGAGCCATATTAAGATAAATGACCCTAAAAACATAAACATTAGACCATGCTAGGACATTAGGAATGGATAGGGGAAAATAAAAGGAGACAAAACATGATGTTTAGGCTAAGGTTTGGTTGTGTTGAAAACCAAGACCAAGCCTTGGCATATAAATTAGGCTTAAGTCCAAATTTGATTTAAAACATTCTAGCCAAATTTGTTCTTGCCAAAATTTGAATTTAAATTAAAGGTCTAAGCTAGGGTTTGATAAAGTAAGGTTATATGACATGAATCTAATCTACAAGATTTTATATAAAAAAGGCTAGTGAAATCTTGGATAGAGCTAATATGTGAAAATCCAAGCTTGATCCATTGAAGGGAGCTCTATTAAACCTCCAACTTAAGATATGAAAGTAAAATATTAGAAACATTGTGAAAGGTTAAAGAAAAACCATGAACTAATGGGCTAATTTCATCAAGCATGGATGATTTCAATATTCTAGTTAAGTGCATATTATAATTTTTTTAGTGTGAAGGTTCAAAGTAATCACACGGGTCCTTATTTTTCAGAAATGGGGGTATGTTGATCTCAACATGTTCCATAAACTTCAATTAAGTTTTCACCTTCATCATTCTTATTAGTTTAATCATTCCAATCATATTTTGCATAATCATATTTATCATAGTAAAATACTAACTTTGTAGGTTGTCTTGAACTTATTTTATGTCATTTTAAACATCTTTTGTATTTATTTATGAAAACAAAATTGCACCATATATTAGAGTTGTCTCATTGAAATTAGTTTCTCTTAAATATGTTCATCATTTTTAAAATATTACATCTCATTCTCATATAGAGAAACATTATGTATGTTTTTTTAAACACTAAATTGTGCCCTAATTTCTTGACTTGAAGGTGTATTATTGACCTTAACTTTCTGATTAAATTTAATGTATAATTTATTTGTATTAATAATTTTTACTATTAATTTTAACCATGATCTTCAAAGACAAAATTATATGCATATTGATGAGAAATAATGACAAAAGTAAGATATTTATTTTTAAAGTAAACAAGACCCTTATATTTAATTATCCCAAACATGTTGTAGATGTCTTAATTTGATATATATTACATCTTATATCCAATATATATAATAAATGATGTAGATACATTTTTATTTTTATATAATATTTAACCTTAACATATGTAAATTTCTTTCCATCTATGTGGGTAATGATAGTGAGAGGTTATTTATTAAATAAGTACTTGTAATTTAATAATTTGAAACTACACTTGGACCATTATCTTGTGGAGGCCTTTCTTACTTATCTTGAAATAGATTTATATTATTATAATTGCTCTTTGTTATTGTGATTTTTTATCTTACTTTTATGAATATTTAGTAATGTCATTTATAACATTAAATTTATTAGTAAAATCATGTTGTAGAGAGTCATTCATGATAAAGGTTTTGAAAAATGTGCTTTCTTGTTCTTTGGAAAGTGGTACTTTTGATACTCCTATTTTTCCATCTTATAGCTTTCGTATCCATATTGGTTTTTTTTATTTTTTCACATGTTCTATTTACTCTTGTTTTGTACAAGGTCAATTGTAATTGAATTCCTTTATTGATTTATCTTCTATGTGATCACCACCATCAATGATAGTTTATTTTTTGTTATTTAAATCAAAACAAAAATTCTAATGATGACCATTCATTATATGATATGCACAATATTATCTTCATCTTTTTAGAGGGAGTATAAGAGGTAATTTGATTACTTTTTTCAAACCATTCTCTTAGAATTTCATGTTTAATTTTAGTGTACTTTTATGAACATTTCAAATCACTAGTTATAAATGTATTTTGTTTTAACTTCCAATATTAATATGAAGTCTTGTTAGGCACAAAAATACTACATGAAGGTGAAAATAGATGATTAACAATAGAACATTCTATATTGTTTGTGAATGTGATTAGATTTTCCCATGATGTTATCTTTGAAACCAAATATTGTTTTTGACTTTGTAATTCCTTTATTGAATTTATCATAATTATGATTTGATCTTTAAGGGCATCACAATCACAAACCCTAGGTACTTATGATTGAACATGCATACAACCATCATAAAGAGGATGTTTCAGAAGTAGAAGAGATTGATTAAATACATGTTTATTATGTTTATTTGAAAATATAAGGTTTATAAACTTACCTCTTGGGATAGTGACACCATGAAACATGTTAAAGGTATAATAGTTATCATGATCCTAATAGTTAAGAAGAGGCACATAATATCTTGAATATATGACTACCCTTGTTCCCTTATTATGATTAGTTTAAAAAACAATCAATTAATGGATCTTGCATAAATTTTTAGACAATTATGTTATCATTAATCATAAAATATGTTTATATCATCTAGTGTAAAAGACATGAAAAATATATTACAATAAGGGTAAAAATGAGATGCCTAGAAACAAAGAGTAATTTTTGAAACTATGGAACATTTTTTTGAAACCCTAGGACCAAATGTTTTAAATACTATAAGTTTTAAAATCTAATTAATACCTAATATTAGATAAAGTTATATCAATATGTGGGTTAATCATATGTTTTATCTAAATTTGAAATAATATAAAAAACTCAATCCTAGTTAGATAAATAAAATTGATAAAAAAAGGTTCTATAAAAACACTTTCAAATAAGAAAATGAATCGAAAGAATTTAAATTGGTGAAATATAATGAATGCAAATAATACTAAACTATGAAAAAGAGAGATTAGTTAGTTTTTTAGGTTTAATTGATTGTGTTGAGTTGGAAAATATAGAAATAATGATAATTATGGACCTATAATAATCTTATAATTTGATTTGGAGATGTTCTATACATAGTTATGCCCAATAAGGTCAATAGTGGTGTGCATTTATGTATTAGGATATAATTTATATCTATTTTTTTGTTATGGAAACTATGACATAGTCTTATGCAATTGTGTTAAATATTCTTATTTTCAATAATTTTATATTTCATGTTGCATGTGAAATAGGAAAATATATTTTCTATGTTTGAAACCCTAGATTTTTGCCACAAGTAGATAAACACATGTGAATTATTAAAAAAGTGTTAGCAGTTAGAGTTATGATATACCTCAACATCTCACTATGTTATGTGTTACCTACATTACAATTTGAACATAGATCCAACCTCCATGTAGTTTTCTCACCTAAGTGCTTTATGCAATTGTCTTCCTTTGAATATTTGAACGCATATATATTTATCTTAAATACATTATTATGATTGGCTATGTATGCATAAAAAAGAATTGAAACCTGTATAATGACTAATTGAAGTGATTGGAAGCTTATTTTGAAAAAATAGGGAACTTTTATTTTATGTGTACCTATGTAACTAATATCTTGTTATAACATTGATAAGCTTACCCAATTTTTTTAAATGAAATAATTTAATATTATTTTATAGTTGTTGAATAAGTAAAAAAGGCATGTTGGATATTTATAAATATTAAGGCTGAACTTGCATGTTCTTTATTTTTTCAAATTTTAGATATTGTGAGGGAAGGAGAGAAATGACATAAAAGGATGAATGTTAGGTGTTCCTATCATATTGGGTGTTCATGTCCCTTTAGGAAGGTGTTGATATTTATGTTTAAATCATAGCATACATATACATGAAGGTGTTTTTAACAATACTATATCTTTTATAGATGATAATAGATGGCCTTGTAATGGAAATATGTCTCATCTTATTCTTAACATAGTGAAATAAGTGTTAATTAGGTGAACAAGTCAATTAATGTTAAAATGGGATAAAATAGGCATGATCAAGTATTATTTCCCAGATTTATGTTTCTACAAAAACCATCATTTAATTTTTTTTAGTTTTTCCCCTACATGCCTATTATGTTTATAAATTATTCTCATGGGTGATTTAAAAAATGAGGCTAGTGTCTATTTGGCCTTATACTTACATGTCTATATTATTTCAATGAAACACCTATCAAGGTGTGAAATCATATTTTTATAATATAATTATCCACATTTATGGATTTAAGCCTCATAAATGAGGATAGTCAAGTATTATTAAGCAATATCATTATCCATAGTGACTTACTAATGCCTCAATATAGCAATTTATTGATCCTAATGCCAATTTATTGAACATAGGTTCAAAATATCCATCTAAAAACCCCACACATTTCATATAAGTGTAGTAAGGTTAAATTATTAAACTGAATCATCTTTTTCACACTTGTAACATTCCTTCTTGGTTACTATATTTCACTCATAACTAGTTCTTCACTTTCTAATTATATAATCATTTTAATCACCTTAAAGATATATGTATTCTTGATAAACTATCCAATTTATTATGATTTTTTTCATACTTATTATAATTCCTTTTGATATATCACTTTCCTATGAATTGGATCTTGATTACTCATAAAACATACCATTTGCATTATTTATGAATTATTTTTTGTATTTTTCCATGTCTCTATTATTTTATCTTGAATAATTATTTTTGTATCTTCATATAATTTTGTTTATCTTGAACTTACTTTAAATGATTGGAAAGTATCAATCTAGGACCATCCTTATGTTATAAGGTATGGAGATGTAAATTACCTTATAAATTTAGTGATGGATATGAGTGACTATGAAAGAATGAGGGACAACCACCATGCCATGGATGTATTTATGAAGTACTATCCAGTCATCTCAATAGTGAAAATAAATTAGTTAATGAACATACTATGATGACCAATTTTTTACTTAAGTTGATAGTTTCTCTATTTGGTTCAAAACTAAGTGTTGTGTTGATGGAGAAGTGAGAAACATATTGGAAGAATATGTTATGAAGATAAATATTATGTCCATAATTAATCACACCATAATCTTCTCTTTTAAAAAACATTGTATGTATTGAGTATGATGATCATATTACTACTACATAGTACTCATTACTTTTAATGAATTTTTACTGCCCTTGTGTATTAATTTTTGATAGTTCACCAATTGGCCTCATTATAAGCATATTTTCAAAAAAAGAAAAAAGAAATTATAAATATATAATATAATCTTTTTTAATGGTTAATAATTTTTTTACATGGACTATGTGATGATATTTTTTGATGAACGTTTCAAAGGATGTTTCTAGATACTTTA
>JARHVA010007107.1:70000-125000 GCA_037957365.1 Torreya grandis | reverse complement strand
AATGATTACCATCATCATGACATGATGATTCAAAAATTATGTTCCTGGCCATTTAATGTAGATAAACATTTAAATGTGCTCCCTCCTATACGTTTATATATTTTTCCATGTTACTTATAATAACATGGGTTACCTAGTTATTAAGTCCTCTACCTTAGACCATTGGTTGAAACATGAACTATGGACTGTTAAATTTGCCATGTCATTTTTCCATTATTACATTCCCTATAGATGTGATAGATGAAAACCTCCTTAAACTAATTTACAAAATCTTTGGCATCCTTAAATTCATTTTAAATTGAGCATGAGGGTTTATATTTTTCTAAAAATTAATTTAGGATATTCAAGGAATCCCCTTCAACCATAAGTTTTTCAATTTTAAAACTCACTACCAATTGAATGACATAAAGTACCATTTTATCCTCTATTACATGATTAGTTTTCACCCCAATGTAAATGCATAAGAATACACCAATATGCCTTATGAACACCTTATGACACTTCATCCTCCTACCATGCTTGTATCTCATTTAGCTAAACCATGAAAATTAAACCTCAATCAAAATCTCAATAATTATATCCACTTGATCTAGTATATGTCCAATTTAAAATGGTGGTATTTTACTGAAGGATCAATCTTATAGTTTTTAAAATTGATGGGAATTATTGCATTGAGTGTAATATTAATTTTGGGAGCAAACATCCTCTAATTTTCTTTGATAGTATAAAAAATTATCTATGAACTAATTCTATGTCACACTCTTTTATCTTCAAAGATTCAATTATTCATATGCTTCCAAATTCCCCAAAATAAATGGGGTAGAGCTAAAAGACATATAAATACTAATGAAGGAAGTTTCTAAGGTGTCTTCCATTATTTAATGTGGTCTGGTAGATTATTTGGTTTAACCCAAGAAGTGTTATATTTATAAATGATTAAATCCATTATTTTAAACAGAAAATAATATTACATAAGTAGATGTTTCACTATGTCCTCATTAATTTTACACAAAAAACACCTATTGGGGATGGGAAATCCTCTCTTGACTATGTTATCTATCATGAGAATATTGTTTTGTGATGATAACCAGAATAAAATGTTTACCTTGGGAATGAGGTTCTTAATCTAAATATCCTTCTAATAGAATCCATATTTCTCTAGGTCCAAATCCTCTAGGTATCCTAATTTAAATGATAAATCTTTGATAGTATCATCAGTCCAAAAAATATAATCTTTATTTATAAAGATACTTATGTGGGTTTGTTGTAATTTTATATTAAAATGTTGTAAAACATGAACTTTATCTTCACCTTTTACATCCATCTATAAGACTTTTTAGTTTCTACTACCATCATAATAAATTCGATACACATTAAAATTTTAACCATATATGTCTTTGAAATCATGGTTGATTTGTAATTAATGAGTTTTAGAGACCAATAGGTACTAAAATAACCAAGGATATTCATAGAAATCAGCATTTTCCCCATATCTAATACTCCATTTTCTTCCTTTCCTTAAGATACTTCTTCTACCGATGAGGGATTTCTATAAATCAAAATCATTATCAGGACCTTCCTCTATCAAAAAGATATCTTCATTACCCTCAAGATATTTTGAATTAATAAATTTGGTCTATTGGTTTTCCTCTTTAATGAATTTCTAACATTTTTTTAATATTAAAGATTGATTTATCCTTCTTATCTTCCTCAATCCTATCCCTCCATTATCCATTGGAAAACAAACTTTTCCCAAGACACTAATGGAAATTTGAATCTACCCTCAAATATTTTCCATAGGAAGCTTTTCTAAATTTTCTCCTCTTTAGCTATAATTGTATTGGGAATAATAAAAAGTGACATAAAATACACTACGATACTTTGGATTGAAGTTTTTAGAAGTTGGAATCTACCCGCCTGAGATAACAATTTACCTTTCACACCTAACAAATTCTTGTTAATTATATCTATGAGGTGGTTATATAAATATGAATTCATTATTCCACTAGATAATGAATAACTTAAATAGGAAGAACAAATGTTTTTAATTTGGTATTCCATAATTCTAGGTAGATTCTTATATATCCTTACCATGTTGTCAATAAAAAATAGATAACTTTTGACAAGATAGATACATCAACTAGAGATTACTTCATAACCCAAAATAATAGTCTTTAAAATCTTAGATTATAATATCATTGGTTCTCTCAAAAATAATGTGTCATTAATAAATAATTGGTGAGTAATAGGGGTTATTGTAGGGGAAATTTTCATGCCTTTGGTATCTCCAAGGGATCTAGCATTTTCTAGACTTATTCCAAGGATCTCTTTGAACATATTCAAAAGGTAGGGAGATAGATTATATCCTTATCATATCCCTCCTAAATTGGTAAAAATCCTTTTAGAAGTATAGATAATATATGAGAAGAGATGCAAGAAAAAATCAAACCTATAACACTAAATTAAAGATAAATCTATCATAGACACTTTCTAATAACCTCCAAGAAACCCTATTATAGGATTTATTCATTTATAACTTGATAAGAATATTGTGTCTTATTTAATTTTTCATTAAATTAATCACTTCATTAATAATGATGATTCCATCATTGCTTTGTTTCCTTAAAATAATGGAACCATGTTGTTTAACTGTAATTTTTAATAAAAGTGGTTGAATATGTAGAGTAAGTGTTTTTTTACATATTTTTTAGAAAGTAGTACATAGACTAATTAGTCTAAAATGTTTTAGTTGGATATCCCCCACTTTATTTGGAATGAGAAGTAGGAATATATTATTTAATTCCTTAAGCATAGTACTTGACATGTATAACTCATGCACAACTGCCACCACCTATCATTGAATTATCTCCCAATATTTTCAAAGAATGGGGGAATACATTTAGGCCTAGATTTTTGTAACCTTACATAGAAAATGAAATAATTTTAGCTTATTTTGACAAGGAGGTTTATGAATCATGTAATTTTATAACTAGATTATAACCTTTTGTAGGATCCCTAATTTTTTGATATTATTTACCTAGATCCAAGGATGATCTAATCTAAGTAATGTAATTAAAATAAAGGATGATATATTCATCCATATTAACATCCTCTTTGCACATTGTATCATAATCCTTTCTAATTTCATAAATTTTATTTGAATTTTTGTTCCTCGAGGCCGATTGATGAAAGAAATTTGTATTTTTTTTCTAATTTTAACCACATAAATCATAAAGTTTGTCTACAAAAATATTATTATATTTATTGTAGGTTATGGTAGGTTATAATATAATCATTTTCATATTTAAGTGATTATTCATTTGAACAATTATTCTAATTGATTCTTCTATCTTTTATAGTTCCTCCTCAATGTTTTTCTCTAGGGTGAATTTTTTTTTGAACACTACTTTATTCCTTATTTTAATATTTTTCTTAAAATATTGAAGTTTCATGACATGACTGTACATACTATTATATAAAAAGGTTCTTCAAATACTCTTTGAGAAATAATACAAGATAAGGATGATATGTCTACATATTTTAAAATTTTAATGTCATGTTATTAATTATCATCATTCTTTCCCTATTAAATAAAAATAGCCTGTGATTAGACCCAATCTTAAGGAGATAATTAAATATCCTAATAATTTAAATATCATCATTTAGGGAGACAAGAAAATTTTCTAACACGTAAATCAAATTATCTCCAAGTCTTTTATTGGACCAAATTTAAGGGTTGCCCCTGACATCCACATCCACAAGTCCATATTCATAAATTAACTCATTTACATCAATCATGATTTAATTCAAGTCCTATAAGCCATACTTTTTTCCAAAGTAGACACATATGAGTTGAATATCCTATGAAAAACCAATTCCATTCTTTACAATTATTTTATATCCCTACATAAATTTTTATTCCCTTATTTGGAGTTAGGGGCATAAATATTAGATAACATAAATTCAAAATTATTCATTATATATCTAAATAAAATTTCAATATTATTAATATATTGAGTTATAATAACTCCTTCAAATATCTTAGGGTTGTAGAAAATGACAATTCCTCTAGCATCCCATTTGGAAATATTTATTATGTAGTTAGCATTATTCCATGTTATATCTTTGATTGGAATAAGAGTTTATTCCAACATTTAGTTTCTTATAATATTAAAAAGCTAAGGTTTCACTTATTTCTCAAATTCATAACTAATATTTTCTTACTGGGGTTGTTGAGCCTCATATGTTCTAAGAGATGATATTCAATTTTTAAATCTGGAAAAATAATTTTTAAAGGTCCTTTACATACCCTTTTTACTTGTTTATATGTTTTATTCTTTCTTGGTTATTATATTAGGCCAGTTGCCTACTAATTTGGGTTCTTCTCCCACTTCTACCTTCCTCTTTATTATTATAGTAGTAACTTAAGTCTAGTGTCCATATTTTACATGTTCATATCCTTTATTCTTAGTGTAATAACATTTTCCCTACTCCTTTATTTTATCCTTATTACTTTCTTATTTTTATGTGGGTAAATTTTTCAAATTGGACTTGGTGAGATTCTAAACATTTATTGGAGTTGGGTTATGTTGAGTTCAATATACCTCCATTTTTGAAAAATCGGGACCCTTGTGTCAAATTATGCAAAATTTTACCTTAAAAATGAAAAATCACTTGATCAAAATATATCTAGGATATTTGCACATTATTCATAACTCTCAATTGGATTAATGGACATGTTTTTAGATGATCATGGTTTCATCCCTTCCAATGTTGATAAAAATCATTTATTGTGCTTCTATATTGTAGGTTCAATGGAATCTCATTTGGGATTGAACATGCTTAGTTTTTTTTTCTCAAATGTTAAATTGATCTTTTGTTATCCTTTGATTTATTAATGATTAAGTAGATCAATTTTAGTCATATTAAAACCCTATTCTAATATTTTAAACCTAGATCCCTTTTGAATAAAACTAAACATTATGTGGGAATAAATTACGTGGGAACACTTCAATTATTACATGGACTTAGTTCATTTTTTATCCTAAAGCTTAGTCATGTTTTTCAACATGACTAAACCTTAGTCTAAAAATATTATGATTGGTCCCTATATTATCATGACCCCTTGGTCTATTTTATTATTGGCATGGTCTAACTAATGCATGGCCCCTTTGTACAAAGTTTAGACTAAAGCCTTACCCTAAGGTTTATCTTATTTGTTAATACAATAAAAACCTTAGGCTAAGACTTTATGCTATGTATTTTATTTTACAAGGTGCCCTTTAATATATTTTAAACTTAGCTTAAGACTTTAGCCTGAATCTTTATTTATATTTATTAATATGAATGAAAAACTTAGTCTAAGACTTTATATTATGTTTTGTATTATTTCCATGCTCTAACTTTAATATTTCATATTATCCATAGGAACCATTCACTTTTGACTGCCTAGATCTCAATCTATGGCATGCATTCAATTGGATGGGTGAGATATAAAAACACAAGAACAATGTTGAAAATTAAAGCTCATAGTTCATAATAAAGCTTGAGCATCTTATAAGAATCAATGACACATGTTTTCTCAGGTAGAATTAATCCAACAATGTGTAATAAGTTAAGACTTAAATGGATCCCTAGGATAAGTGAGAAGGTGACAAGTGTCACACTAATAGCCAAAGAACACTTAGTAGTCAATGGCATTTGACCTTGTGGATCAAGATATAATAGTACACATTTGCTCAAATGGAGATGATTAGATGGCATGTATCAAATATTTAAAATTCAAGGACAAATATAAAGATGAAAAGTGGCATAACCATAGGCCAAAAATTAAATCTCAAGCATCTTTTAAATTGATAGTGCATAGATTAACATACATATTCTGATTGATAATCTATAGAGCAAGAGGCATAATTAAGTAGATCAATATTTATGGAGCATGATTTTTCATACAATCAAGATCATTGGTGCATAATAAACATTAACATTTTAATAAAGCTTAATATGAAATTAGAAGTGATAAGTGACATAACCATGGAAAACATAGTGAGTAGCCAATGGATTTTGAGTCCTTGGATTGAAATCAATGATCTATGTAGGTATGATCCAATGATGCAAGATCAAGTGGGAATTTTCAAAAGACAATAGTGACTTTTTAAGTATTAATGAGTAGGATGCCATAGTGATACAACATCAGAGTTATATAATCTTAATATGCCAAGTTAGATATTTTGGGGACCCAAGAAATGTAAAGGTATAAATGCAAATATCTGAACATGATGTAAGTCATGAATCTCTCATAAGTTCAAAAAAATACTACCATTGAAACACTATAAGGAACCTTTATAAAAACACTAGCACATCTAAAAGCCTTAGTTTAACCATGTGATCATCATAATCAAGCTAAGAAAATTTGGATTATCATCTATGTAAGGATAGATTGATCTATAATTGAATTATAGACCACTGGTAAGTAATTTAGAAAAAAATATAGCCATGCAAATCTATAATTGTGTCCCTAGAGAAGATTTAGAACTCAATTTGACCTCAAATGTAGAAGGAAGAGTTTTAAGAGACACTCCATTTGATACCATAACTTTAAATACTGGGGACTATAATTGGTTGAGCTTATTTTAGACCATTGAAAACTAATATCCCATCATGAGAGAAGAGGAGAAGAATATGTCATCAAAAGGGCTATATTATGACATAGTTGTCATTCAAACCATGGGTCTCCATTATGCTATAACAAAACCTAAGGTAATGCATTGTATATACATTCTCTCTCCTATTTTTATAGATGGAGAAATTGATAAGGGTATGTTAATCAATTATCATACTCGTAAAAATATAGTTTATATATCTACTATAACATTTTCAAACTAATAAAATATGCCTAAAACCCAAATAGACCAAACCATAATTAACAATTGATCCAAGGAAAATGACTTAAATACCATCCTTACCCTATGGTTATATTATATAAATCAGGTATTTTATGATTTTAATGGCAACATTCCCATTAGTCCATTCAGATTTGGGATAAGAATGATCATGACTATGATTAATAGGTTATTTGGAAATTCAACCACCACATCTGTACATAAAATTTGGGTGCACTTGGTATATTTTAAGGTTGAGAAATAACTCACCCCTCCCCTTGGTGAAGTGGTCAACACTTTTTTAAGTAGGAAGATCTTAGTAGTTAGGAAGAAAACTAGGAACAAATTATACATGATGTCATACCTCATATATATCTTGCTTGCTACCACAAAGATTCCCAACCTAAGGGAATGGTCACCTAATGGAACATATATAGTTTCCCAATACTATTAAAATACTCAAATATTCAAATATAAATACCACATACACTTCATTTGAAACTATGATTATCCATCCCTAATCGAGTCTATAACTAGAAATCCAATGTCAAGAGTTAGCCACTTGACTAAGAAGTCAACTATGGTTTTGGGTGACATCTAGTTGTATCTAGATTACACAATCATTAGGGTTGAGGGAGAATAATTCACTCACCTTAGATAAATAGTCCATGTGCCAATCAATTTAGCTCATTAGGAGGTGGCTCATTAAATGTGCAATGGGATAGATGGTTTTTTTTAAAACCAAGAGGAATGGACTACTTCATATCCTCCCCTTAACCATTAGAAGGATTATTTTTTCATAATGGGATAACATTGAGGTTGATTCCAAACATAAGACCTCCTTCAATCTCCAAATTTATTAACTAAGATGGTGGGATCCATAAGGAAGGGTGAAATAACACTTGAAAATCAATAGAATAAATGTACCCTATAATAATCAACTTGGTGCTTTTGACCCCATATATACAAAGGCCTCTTCATTCTCTGAGGTCTTCTTTAGGATGAAAACACACAACATCAAACCATAGTCTAAAATGTAGAGGGATAAAAATGGAGATTATGATAGATGGTAATTGGGGCCATGATATTACTATTTGTTGAGTGATGCAACTTCTAAACCTCCAATAGCCTAGTTAGAGATATAATCTAAACCTGAGGAAGAAATTGAGAAAAGGATATAGGAGAGAAAGCCCAATGAAATTGAATATTTTTCAAATCAAATAGATGAGCAAGGATCACCAATGGGGGAGGTTCATATGGTAGCACTAGACCCTGGTGAAATAATTGAAGATGCTCTAAAATTTATATCATTAGCCTATGAGTCTAAGGATGAAGAAATAGAGGTATCCAAACAAGAATAGGGGAAGGAAGTGTTATACATATTTCCTATAGATATCCCCAAAATAAAATTTGAATTAACCATTATTCAAGTGAAGGATAAGAATTCCAAGGTGACCTTTACTCATCCTTTGAGTGAAGTTAAGCTCTTTAATGAAAAAAATTGATTCAGGGTCCGACCATACCTGAATGGTTCATCTATGGAAAATTGGAAAAGGTACCTACCATAAACCTTTTTTAGGGAATTAATGAAATAAATCAAGATTCTAGTGCATGAGGAAGTTAAGCCATGGATAGGTACATTGTAGAAGGAGGAAGAGAAGAGAATGGTGCTCTAGGAAAATCAAGTGAAACATAGATGGAGATCCTAGCTCTCAAAGTGATAGAATCTTTAGTTGATGTCAAATTTTACATAACCCCTACTAGTTTACAGAGGGTAACTAAGAATAAACCCATGGTTGATGGAGAGTAAATCACTTTCCAAAAAGTGGAACCTTTTATTGGATTGAATATAGTTGGAGGATTAAAGCCTGGAAAAAACCCAATATTTGAAGAAAATGTCCTCGAAATGGCTTAGGCTTAGGCAGATCAATATAGATAATGATCAAGGAAATCTTGTAGTATAATAAGAATTTTAAATAATAAGCCATATTATAAATCTAAGAAGATAGATTCAAGAAAATTAAGGACATCATGATTGATTTATTCAATTTTTTAAAGTTAGTTAAAACTAGGCAAGAGGCAGTGGACAAAAAAAACACCATGGTTGCATGCCAAGTTGGTTAATGGTAGGATTCAAGCTACCAAGTGAATGATTATATCAAAATATTGACTAAAATCAAATCCATAAATTTAGGATAGTTATTCTAGCCCAACTGAATATGGATATGGTTATATTAATTGATAAGATCAAGGCCCTAAATAGCTGGTCCAAGTAGTTGGATGATATTTCTAAGGACTTTAAACAACAAGAAGATAAAATGTTACACATTTTGGATAGCTTGATCAAAGAGTCTACCACATTTATTCCCTTGGGTCTAATAACTTATAAGGATTTCAAGCACATAACTACTCAATTCATGAAAGAAGTGAGGAATGAAGGACTAGGTAAAATAGGGACTGCTAGCAAGATGGTCATGGGCTTGTTTTTATCATCAAAGGATAACGTAGGAAATTATAGTGTCATGAAAAATCTTTGGAAAGGGATAAGAAGGATCCAAATGGCCTATAATATCAATAAAAAGAGTTGTTCATGAGACCTATCATTGATCTACATCTTATTAATGAAAAACATTATAGAATGAAGATCCTATAGGGAAGGAAAAAGACTACAATAACATAAGGGTCATAAAATTAGTTAAGATAAGAATTTTCTTTTTATAATTGATATTGTATAATTTTTAAAAAACAAAATATTTTTTTTAAAGGCATGTATAACCTATAAAACACATTGCCTATAGGTTAGTCATTTAGAATGTTTAGTAAGTCCTCAAAATATTGTATAACAAAAGTTGTCCTTAAAATTTGATATGACTAACCCTCATATCTCATGAAAGGTTTGTATAAATTGGTATTGCCCATTGTAAAATGGGGGATTTCTTTGAGCCAAAATTACTTTATAAATTTTAAACAATTAATAT
Source organism: Torreya grandis (assembly GCA_037957365.1). Lineage (NCBI taxonomy): Eukaryota > Viridiplantae > Streptophyta > Pinopsida > Cupressales > Taxaceae > Torreya > Torreya grandis. The sequence goes on along the minus strand of JARHVA010007107.1, from coordinate 115,141 downwards.
AATCAAGGAATTCTGCAAAGTTTGTCCAAATTTGCTTGTGTCTTTTGTTATCATAGCTTCTCTCTCACTTGTTTGTTATAACTTCTAGATTTGAATGGTTTTGATGAATTATTGGTGTGTACATTTAAATGCAAAGTTGTTAATCTATGCTAATGCTAGGTTAATTTAAAGTTATTACATTGATTTAATTTTCTTACTCTTCATGTGTTTGGGGTAATGTTTTTTGCTTGCAAGGGTAAATATTTAAAGTGAACTTGGTTCTTATTTGCATTATTTCACACCATCCTTAGATGTTTTCTTGATGTATGGTAGAATTTGACCCTTTATTGTTTCATGTTATACATTTATTAAGTGCATGCTTGGATGATATTTGAACTTTGTCATAATGTTTGGAATGAATATCAACAACATATCTTCTTTACCTTACCTTTCCTTTTGCTATTTTTTTAATCAGATCGCTCTAGCTTAATTTTCCTTGTAAATATCCATCTTAGATTATTCTTTAGTTTAGTTCTTGATCATAATTCACCATTCTTATCTTAACATACTTCATATTTTTAATAGATTAGCTATTTGGCCATAGTGGCTCCCAACCATGAAACATTATAAATATTGTGAGAAAATCCACCTACTTTTCCTCTATTTCATTAGTAGATAATAAAATTATCACAACCTATAACTCATGCACTAAATTCTTAGAATTATAAAATGAGACATGTTTTTGAACATTATAGGCACCTATGATACATATTCAGACATTAATAGGAGGGGTGTAACTAGTGTTAGAAGGAGGGTCTCATTAGATATTTATAGATTTGAATTATTTTTTCTCATTCTTGTGAATTGTGTCAAAGATTGGTCTAATACTTACACAATTGTGTCATTGTTTGCTCAATTGTGTAAAGATAATTTATATTAATAGTCTTAGACTAATATTTTTGCTTCCTTTAGACAAATATCAATGTTATTTGAAGATCCATGCGTAATTATGGTAAATATGGATTAATATCCCTAAATTCAAGGCATTTGAGGTTAGTAATAGTGGTTGTTCAAAGACAGATATATCCTTTACATGTTGGAGTTCATTTGAGATTAATCATGTAAAGATCATTAATATTCACATATCTAGTCATATATTTGAGCTAATTTAGTTAAATATTGATGATCTTTATACATATCTATGCAAAATTTGCTTAATGTGCAAGTTTGATCACTATTATTTGTGAGGATATGACTTACACATCATATTTCAAATAGGTTTCAAATATTTTACAAACTAAAATTATCTCAAGTAATATTTTCATTAAGGTATGGCATGGTTAGGTGGATCTTATATCAATGCACATGGCTAGGTATATGACTTACCCAAAAATTCTAAAAGGTATTTGCCTTCGTCCAGTCTCAATAATGTTGTCATAGCTAAAGAACACTTTAAATCTTTCAAAGTTTCTTTGAGATTGCTAAATGTAGTTCATGAAGATGTATCATGTAGAATATTTCCATTTACTTTCAAATATGATACATATGAATGGTTCCTTAAACATTTAAAAAATTATATCACTAGTTGGAATGATTTTAACAGGATCTTTATTGATCAATTTGGTAAAATCATTAGTTATCATGATATCAATAGTTTACCACAATTAAAAGGGATCACAATGAACCCATAATATACTTTAATTGTATATTTTAGATGATTTTTAGTAAGACCATATCCCCTTATAGACTTTATGAGGCCTTACCTTTATAAATCTACAAGGATGATTTATATCCCATGACTTCTATGTTTCTTAAAAGTTCTATTGAAGTCATAAACACCTTCACCTTGGCCTATGATAAAACTATAATAATCAATGATCAAATGTAACCTCAAGGTCAGCTTGTGTATGTTATCCCAAATATCAATACCAATTAAAGTGTGTCTACCTTAAATCAGACACCAATCTTAAACTAATTACCCTTAAGCCATGCCCATCCTGGCCAAAATTTTGGGTTCTTGAATAATTCTATAAATGGATTTCATCTATAGGAACATAGTGATTGAATGCCAACCAATAGTAATAACAATCATGTTCATAAATAATAAGCAAAAAATAATGAGGATTAATCCATAATTAAGATGGTTTAAAAATTGAGCACTAATTTCCTTTAGTTACAAAATCAAGTGGGTAATTTTGTGGAAAACTCTAACAGAAACTATGCTTCTCAAAAGATCAACAGACCTATGAATAGGTTTCATGATAATAAAAATAATAGGTAAAATGAGAATGTATATGAAATTAACCTTTTTGTATATTTATATTTTATCATTATAATATCTTTGAAGCATTTCAAAATGAAAAGGATACATCTAAATCTTTATTTAATCAAGACAACATTGTAAGGACATATGGCTTTACAAGGACATCTAAATCCTTCATGTTACATGCTTTTAATGTTCCATCCAAAGAATAATATTAAATTGAATATACTATTGAAAAAGGAATAGACATTTGATATGAACAACCCCATGAATAAGATCATATATAAGCTGACCTCTCTTCAAAAGATAGGCATGGGGAAAATTCATATGAGATCATGGCTGAAATTGAGGATATCCTTGAAGAAATTGACTAGTGGCAACATTTATAGTAGGATTTTTTGAAATAAATTGAGTTATTCCAAGAAAAAAATGTCATTATGGAAATCCCAAATCAAGATGACGTGGGACTCTATTGGGTAGAAGATATGCCATTCTTCATAGAAAAGGATGAAGCAAGTGTAAAAGATCAATAATTTCCATATAAACCCATCAAAATTTTGAAATTATGTGATCAACCTAATTCAAATTGTAAGGTTAAAAATGAATTTCATTCCATTTAAGTTTATTATGACAAAGTATTTTTTTAGATGATTTAGAAAGTTTTTGTGCAAAGATTGGTAGTTCATCTCCACCTCAAACTAAACTTAATGAAGACACTAGTCTAAGAATGCCAATTGAGATACCATTATTGAATAAGGATGATATAATTCAATATTAATCTATGAATGATGGAGACTTATCACTCTTGATACAAGATAGAAGGACTTGGGAAGAAGATGATTGGGTTTTAAATCCATATCTTCAATCTAGGTACTAGAGAATGAAAATGAGTGATAAAGATACATCACACAAAATACATGAACATACAAGTTCTCCTATCCACAATAATAGGCTACTAAATGGAAAAAATAATGTTTCAAGGTTATATGGTAGGCTAATTTTTTTTTTTGTTTGATCCTAAAGGTATGTTCTTTGTGAAGTTAATGTAGGGCTTAGTTTGGTTTCTTTCATGTTTCTTTCCTTCCATCCATTATTTGTATATATTTATTTTATTTTTATCTAATTTCATTTTATTTGCTTTATTTTATTTTTACCTTACTTCTAATGAGTCCTTTTTGACATCCCCTAGCTCAAAATACATTTAGATGCTCAAAAAGAACTCCATAATTTGAGAATTTAAGTATGTTTTCTTATCACTCGTTGATCATGGATTATTTAAATATGATCTTAATGCTATAGTTTGGATAAATTAATAAATACTAATGGATAATTTAATTGTTCCCTAAGATTTTAAATCATGATCTGATGTAATCCTAGTTTTAAGAAGGATTGCACATACAGAGTGAAATCTTAAACTATTAGGATATAGTCATGGTTTCACTTAAAAAACATTAATTTCTTAGGAGAAATTTTATAGCTAGGGATTATTTTCTAAAGATCAAACACCTGAACAAATCCCAAAACCTAGCTGATATACTCCTAACCTTTTCTAGAAAGCCAAAAATGACCTAAAAATTATAGAAACAAGAGCTTATTGAAAATTCAAAAGATTTCTAATTAGAAGTGATTCTGGTAATCTCCACCAAGGATATGGATGCCTAGATGGTAGTGGAGCAAGTCCTTAAGTGGAGCCAAAGTCATCTCTATTGAGGTTATGGATGCTTGGATAGTAGTAGAGCAATACCCAAGCCTCCCCTATAAAAATTATGGTTTTTAATGGACATCTAAAGTGTTAATGGTTAAAGTCATGAAATTTAGAATTTTTTCACTAAATACCATGGTAAAACATAATTGTAATCAAAGCACACACACATAATGGTTAGGTATTGATGTTTGATCCCAATTCTGCATATGTAACTATTATTTCAACCATGAATTAATCTAAATAATGGTGAATGATCAAGTGTAATAACTAACTTAATAATTAGTCTAAACTAGAGTCTCTAAATTCTAAAATATTTTTATTTTTCCCTTAGAAGTCACCATTTGTTGAGGTCAACATAGCCCCATTTCTAAAAAATGGGGACCCTCATGTCAAATTGTGCAAATTTGTACCTTAAAATTGAAAATTCACTTAATTAGAATATATCTATCATGTTTTCACATTGTTCATAACTGTCATTTGGATTAATGGGCATGTTTTCAGATGATCTTGGTCTCACCCCTTCCAATGTTGTTAAAAATTGTTGCTTGTGTTTTTTTATTGCAAGTTCAATGGAATCTCATTTTGGATTGAACATACTTAGGGTTTTATCCTCCAATGTTAAATTAATCTTTTGTTAGCCTTTGATCTATCAAAGATTAATTGTATCTATTTTATTCATATTAAAACCCTAGTCTAATGTTTTAAACCTAGGTCCCTTTTGAATTAAATTTAAAATTTCATGAGAACAAATTACATGGGAACTCTTCAATTATATCATGGACTTAGTTCAAATTTTATCCTAAGGCTTAGTTGTGTTTTTTAGCATGACCAAACCTTAGTCTAAAAATATTATGCTTGGTCCCTCTATGTCTCATTACCCCTTGGTATATTTTATTATTGTCATGGTCTAACTAACGTATGGTCCCTTTAATATAAAGCTTAGCCTAAAGACTTAACCTAAGGTTTATCATATTTATTCATACAATAAAAACCTTAGGTTAAGACTTTATACTATGTCTTTTAGTTTTTAGGGTCCCCTTTAATATGTCTTAAACATAGCTTAAGAATTTAGCTTAAATATTTATTGGTATTTATTAATACGAATGAAAAATTTAGTCAAAGACTTTGGATTAAGTTTTATATTATTCCTAGGCTCTAACTTTAATATTTCCTACTATCAATAGGAACCAATCACATTCAACTACTTGTGTCTCAATCTATGACATGTAGTCAATCAAATGGGGAAGATATAATAATCCAAGATTGATGTTGAAAATTCAAACTCAAAACTCATAATAAAGCTCAAACATCTTCTGAGGATCAATGACACATGTTTGCTCAAATAGAATTGATCCAATAATGTGTATCAATTCAAGACTTCAATGTATCCCTATGACAAGTGAGAAAGTGACAAGTGTCACACTCATAGCCAATGAACACTGACCAACTAATGGCATTCAACCTTTTGGATTAAGATCCAATGGTCTACATTTTCTTTGATGGATATGATCCCATAGTGCATAGAAAACATTGAAAAGTTAAGGATGAATGTGAAGATGATAAGTGGCATAACCTTGGGTCAAAAATTAAATCTATAGCATATTCCAAAGTTTTATGGTGCATATATGAACATAAACATTTTGATCAACAATCCATCAAATAAGAGGCATAATTAAGTATGTCAGTATTTATAGATCATGATTGATCTATGCAATCAAGATCAATAGTGTGAAATCAATGCTGACATTTAAATAAATCTCAAGGTGAATGAAAAAATGACAAGTGTCACAACCATGGGGAACATAATGAGTATCCAATGGTATTCAATTCATTAGATCAAAATTAACTATTAGTGATGATTTGTACAGGGGTGATCCAATGTTGCAAGATCAAGCAGGAATTTTCAAAAGACAATGGTCACTTTTTAAGTATTAATGAGAAAGATGCCATGATGACACCAAATTAGAGCCACATAAGCTTGATGTACCAAGTTAGATATTTTGAGGACTTGAGAAATGAAAAGGTATAAATACAAAGATCTAAAAATTATCTAAGTCATGAAGCTGATATAAGTTCAAATAGCTTCCACCACTAAAACACTATAAGGAACCTTTAAAAAAACCCTAGCACATTTAGAAGCCCTAGTTTGACCCTATAATCATCATAATCAAGTGAATAATGATTATATTATCATATTTTCAAGGATAAATTGATCCATAATTGAATTATAGACCATCGATAAATAATTTGGAGAAACTTATGACCATGGTAGCCCAAAAAAGTGTCTCCAGAGAAGATGTAGAAATCTATTTAACCTCAAATGGAGAAGGATGAGCTTTCAAGGACACATAATTTGATAGCATAGCTTTAAATATTTGGGAAAATAATTGGTCAAACTAATTTTAGACCATTGAAAACCAATAACCCATCATAAGAGAAGAGGAGAAGAATGTTTTAGCAAAACAACTCAATTATGACATAGTTGTCATTTAAATGATTAGTCTCCATTATGCTACAACAAAACCTAAGGTAATACATTGTATATACATTCTCTCTCATATTTTTAGGGATGAAAAAATTGATAAAGGCATGTTAATCAATTATCATACTCACATAAACATAGCTTATATCTTTGCTATAGTATTTAAAAACTATTACAATCTACCTAAACCCCAAACATACAAAACCACAATTAATAATTGGTCCAAGGAAAATGACTTAAATACCATCCTTTCCCTATGGTTATATTTTGGAAATGAATTATTTTCATATTTCAATGGCAACATTCCCATTAGTCAATTCAGAACTAGAATAAGAATGATCATCACTATGATGAATATGTTATGTGGAAATTCAACCACCACATCTGTGGATAAAATATGGGTGCCCTTAGTCTATTTTATGGTTGAGAAATAACTCACCCCTCCCCTTGGTGAGGTGATCAGTACTTGTTTAAGTAGGTAGATCTTTGTAGTCAAGAAGAAAACTAGGAACTAATTCTACATGATCTCATACCCCCTAAAAGCTTTGATTGTTACAAAAAATATCCCAAAACTAAAGGAATGGTCACCTAATGGGACACAATAATTTTCCCAATAATATTGAATGTTTCAAATATTCAAATATAAGGACCACATCCAATTCATTTGCGACTATGTTTATCCATCTTTAAGTGAGGTCATAACTAATAATCAAATGTCAAGAGTTAGACACTTGACCAAGAAGTCTATTAAGGCCATGGGAGACATCTAGTTGTATCCATATTACATAATCATTAGGTTTGAAGGAACACAATGCACCCCCTACAAATTAATAGTTCATGTTCCAATCAAGTTAGCTAAGCAAGAGGTAGATTACCAAATGTGCAATGGGATGGATGGTTTATGGAAAAAGAAGTGGAAGGGACTACATCATATCCTACCCTTAACCATTAAAATGAATCTATTTGAATAATGGGACAACATTGAGGCTAATTCCAAACATAAGACCTCCTTCAATCTATAAATTGATGAACTAGGGGAGTGGGATCCATGGGGAAGGGCTAAAGAACACTTGAAACCCAAGGGAATAAATAAACCCTATGTTCATTAACCTAGTGATTTTGATCCCATATATACAAATTCCTCTTCATTATTTAAGGTTAACTTTACATTGAAAATGCACAACGTCAAACCAGAGTCTAGAATATAGAATGAACAAAAAGGATATGATGACAGATGGAAATTAAGGCTAAGGAAGTACCATTTGATTAATGATGTACTTTCTAGACCTCCACCATCCAAGTTATAGATAAAATCCAAACTTGAGGCACAAATTAAGCAAAGGATAGAGGAGAGAAGGCCTGATGAAATTGCATCTTCTTAAACTCAAGTAGAAGAACAAGGATCACCAGTGGGGGAGGTTCATATGGTAGCACTAGACCCTAATAAAATAATTGAAGGTGTTATAAAATTTATATCACTAACCTATGAGTCTAAGTATTAATAAATGGAGGTATCTAGATAATAAAAGGGTAAGGAAGAGTTATACCTAGTTCTTATAGACATTTACACAAGAAAATCTAAATTAGCCATTGTTCTAGTGAAGGCTAAGAATCCCAAGGTGACTTTCATTCAACCTTTGAGTTAAGTTAATATCTTTAGTGATGAAAACATGATTTAGGTTCCTACCATTATTGAATGGTTCATCTATGGAAAATTGTAAAAGGTACCCACCATGCACCATCCTTAGGCATTCATGTAAGTAATTAATATTCCAGTGCATGAGGAAGTTAAGCCATGGATATTTACATTCAAATTTGAGGAAGAGAAAATAATTACTACTCCAAGAAAATTAAGTGGAGCACAGATGGAGACCCCAGCTCCTAAAGTGACATAATATTTTATTAGTGTCAAATTTGACCCAACCACTATTAGTTTGCATAGGGTAGATGAGAAGAAATCCATGGTTGGTGGAGAGGAATTCACTTTATAAAAAGTGGAATATTTTTTTGGATTGAATCCAGTTCAAGGATAAAATCTTGGAAAAAACTCACTATTTAAATAAAATGTCCTTGAACTATCTCAACCTCATATAAATCAATTATAGACAATGATCAAGGGCATTTTGTAGTAGAACAAAATTTTGAAATAATAATCCATCTTGTCAATAGAATAAGATAGATTTAGGGAATTGGAGGATACCATGATTTATTTAATAAATTGTTTAAAGTCAATCAAACTAGGCAAAAGGTAGTGGATAAACAAAGAACCATGGATACATGCCAAGTTAGCCAATGGCATGATTTGAGCTACCAAGTGAAGGATTTGATCAAATTATTGACTAAAACCAAATCCTTGAATTTAATAAAATTATCTTAGCCCACCTAAATATGGGTATGTCTATAATAATTGATAAGATCATGGCCCTGAGCAGCTGGTCTAAGTAGTTGGAGGATATTTCTAAGGACCTTACACAACAAGAAGATAAAATGTTACACATATTATATAGCTTTTATCAATGAGCCTACCAAATTTAGTCCTTTGGGTCTAATAAATAATGAGGAGTTCAACCAAAAAACTACTCAATTCATGCAAGAAGTAAGGAATCATGGATAAGGAAAAATAAGGACTAATATCAATAATGTCATGGACCTACTTTTTTCATCAAAGGAGAAGATAGGAAATGTTAGGGGCATCAAACAAACTTTGTAAATGGATGAGAAATATCTCAAGGGCCTATAAGATAAAGAAAAAGAATTATTCATGAGACCTATCATTGATCTCCAGTTGATCAATGAACAACATTATAGAATGAAGATCCTATAGGGAAGGCAAAAGACTATGATAACATGAGGGTCACCAAGTTAGTTAAGATAGGAATATTCTATTTTTAATTGAGCTTGGATACATTTTAAAAGAGAATATTATTTTATAGAGGCATTTTCAACTTGTAAATCACATTTCCCATAGGTTAGTCATTTATAACGTCTAGGGGGTCCTCAAAAGATTGTAAAAGGATAGACACCCTTAAAATTTGACATGATTAATCAACATATCTCATGAAAGGTCTATATAAAGAGGTATTGCCCATTATAAAAGGGGGGATTTTTTTGAGCCAAAATTATTTTGTAGCTTTTGAGAAATTAATATAAGCAAGGAATTCTACAAAGTTTTTCTAAATTTTCTTGTCTTTTGTTATCTTGGATTCTCTCTCACTTATTTATTCTAACTTATAGATTTGAATGGCTTTAATGAATTCTTGGTGTGCACATTTGAATTCAGATCTATTAACTTATGCCAATGCTAGGCTAATTGAAATTTCCTACATTCATTCTGTTTTCTTACTCTTATTACATGTGGGCTAATGTTGTTTTCTTAGAGGGGTAAAACTTTTAAGTTAACTTGGTTATTATTTTCCTTGTTTCACACAATCCTTAGATGTTTTCTTGATGTATGATATGATTTGAGTTAATTCTACTTCATGTTATATATTGGTTAAGTGCATGCTTAGATGATATTTGAATTTTATCATAATATTTAGAATGAATATCAACATCTCTTCTCTATCTTACCTTTCCTTTTGCTACTTTTTTAACCAGATCACTCTAGCTTTATTTTCATTGTAAAATCCATGTTAGATTATTATTTATATTATTTATTTATCATAACTCACCATTATTAACATAACATACTTCATATTTTACATAGATCAACTATTTGGACACAGTGGCTCCCAACTACCAAACATTATAAATATTGTGAAATAGTCCACTTGATTTACCTCTATTTCATCAATAGATAATAGGATTATCACAACCTACAACCCATACACTAAATTATTATAATTATAAAATGAGAGGTTTTCTTGAACACTCTGGGCACCTATGATACATATTTAGGCATCAATAGGTTAGTCACCTCCTTCTCTATTCCTAACCTTGAAAACATTTCCACCAAACTTATCTATGAAAAAATATCATGGGCCTTGGTCATACCCCGACTCAAAAATACAATTTTTTCCTTGGTTGTAATAATGCATTCTATCAAAAATATTCTAACATATGTTTCTATGTATGAGTAAGTTTTGGGGATGAAGCACTTTTAAAGGTTGATCATTCCTTTAAAAGTGTTAATATTCCCACTCCCCCCAATTATTTATCTATTTTTAAATTAAAAATTGTATTTTATTTCTCTCAAATTTTAAAATAGATTCCATTAGTTATGATCTCAATAGGAGGATGATCTCAACAATGGGATCACCCTCTCTATGGGTTTAACTATTAGAGATGAACCTTAGTCAAAACATTGTTAGTATCTTTATTTACCCATTAGGGATTATCAATATAAGTTAAATTATTTTTTAGGACACTCTTTTTCTAAATGGATCAAAACATTACACTTTTTTCATATTTATGTATCTCTCTTATTGATTTGTTCGTGTCCATTCGTCATATTTAGGTTTGATCTTGATAGAGTTCTATAGAGTTTTATCTACCATAATAAACATGTTGAATATTGTATCCAAAAGTATCCCTGTAGAATGTGTTTTTTTATATATATTTAAGTTAGTTGACCCAATGCCTTAGTGGTTACCATAATGACCTCTAGTTCCCAATATTCTAGTTGAAGCTCTAGCAATTTCAACAACATGGGGACATCCTCCAAAGATGAACTATTCAAGTTAAAGTATGCCTTATATTTTATGAGACTAAGGTTATATTTTCCCATGAAATAAGGCCCATATTCATAACCTTGATAAAATATTTTAGGTTTTTGAAATTCCCTATAATTTTTTTAAAGCCAAAACCACAACTTCCAGTTGGTCATAACTCCCACTTCTAGTTAGCACATTTCATAAAGGAGTTAAAATTTGGCCTAAGACCATTCAATATAGACAACAAACAATTAGTTAGTTTAAATGAAAATTCTCAATAATAGTATCTAGAATATTTATGCTTACCTCATTATTTTCCACTATAGGGTCTAGTTAGTAGTCTACCATCTCCTAGTCTAGATATTACTTACCCAATAACATATCAAACCACATAAATGTTAAATTGTAGTGTTTTATTTTAAAACCTAAATTTTCCCCATATTAAACATGGTACTTTAATCTTAAGTCCAATAAATGTGGGTGTGTTCCCTCCATAGTCCTCTTGACCGTAACCACTTCTTTTACTGGATATTTAGATTCTCAAGCTACATATTCTAAGGTCCCATTTTCCCACCCAACTCCAATTTAAAATTGGGATTATCCTCTAGAGTATATTCCCCTATGTTCTTATCTCCAATTTATTATGTATAAAAAATACTTCTACTATTCTTTTATAAACCTAATATTGATAAGTTTAATAAACTCTTCTTTAACCATCAAGGATACCTTGAGTTTGATAAGACATAAAGTTTTCTTAATGGGGTTGGAATATGGTATAGTAACTACATTATGAAAAATGATTAACATGTAAAGGCCAAATATGTTTTAATATTCCAAAAATAAATAATTAGTGAACTTTTTATAATTTTAATATATATTTGTACTTATTATAAGTTAAATCTAGAGTAAAGCTTCATTATATGAGGCTTTTATTAAATAACAATATTGATATTGGTAATATATTCCATGAGATAAGAATGCCCCTCTTTGAAATTTGGTGGGGTATGAGGTATGCATAAGGAATCATCATATACCACTAAAAATTTAATAATATTAATCAAAATAGTCTAATATATTTGGGATGAGAGGAAATCCCCTCTTATGATTTTGATTTATTAGAACATCATACGCACGGAGATACATAAGAATAACATCATAATTTTTAATAAATTTATTAAGTGATATATTTATTCTATTTATTCACATAATAAAGGATCATATAAACATATTCATTCCTAATTAGTGGATCTACCCTCACTTAAAATATGAACTAAGAGTCTTAAATTTAGGGTATAAATTCAAAGTAAAATAATTAAAAATCCATGGAAATAGTTGTGACTATATTTTTATAAGGTTTAAGGTATTTTGTTATGGTTTGGTGAACTTCAAAAAATTAATTGATTACTATAGGTGAGTTACCAAAGGCTCTAAGATTCATGATCCCTATAATTTTGGTGAGAATAATCACAAAAATTAAAGATACATACCCATTAAGGTTACTTATCTAGAATAATTCCAACATGAAAGTAAACAAAATAATCCTTTACTCTTTAGTGGTTATATTGACAATTTTGATTACACCAAGGAGACACTTAGATCCATCAAAGTGGAGCATTCATAATTCATTGATAAAAATAATTTAGCTACATGACGACTCTCCTATTTCTCATATTTAAATAAATATATATGACAATATTAATGGGGATAAAATAAATACCTTTTTTATTATAAGTATCAAAAGTTTCATGGTCAAACAAAAATATAAGAGGTATATCTCCAATAGTTTAATAATAAAAAAGTTATTACTTATAGAGAACATATATTATTACTAATCCTTATATAAAAAATTTACTATATGGGGAATGGAGGGTTTTGATAGTGGATTTTAAAACCCATTTAGAAATGTGATCATGATATTTAGCAAGATAATTAAGATGAGGAGGAGGTGGAGGTTTATCTAATTGATTCAAAAGAATTAGGGTTGCACTTGGAAATAATACTTATTTCAAAATAAAAAATATATAGTTTATTGAAAAATAATAAGATGGTATTATGTGTAATAGTGATATGAAATATTATATTCCTAATTTACTTAATATTATTATATAAAATAAATATATTTGGAGTATAAAAATAATTTGTCTCAACATAGACCATATATTGAATAAATGAGAATTGGACGGTATTGAACTTTTACACATCATCAATAATTTATCTTTTTAAATATTTTTTTATGGAAAAATACTTGGAGAGGAAAATTTTAGGATCCCACTTATAAGACATATCAATGTTCAAAGGTAATTATGCTTATTAAATAAGATTTTGGTGTTGTTATAGCCTAGCCTAAAAGGATAACTATCAAGGTTGTTATTATGCAAAATTATAAATATAAATCCATGTTTGATTAAAGAAATAACCAATTTTAAATAATTAAAAATCCTAAGTAAAATAATTTAAGTAAATCAAATAAAATTAGGATAAATAATAAATATAACCTATGAGAAGTTTAATATAAATTTTGACTATTATGGGATAAATGTTGAAGCAAGCATGATGATTCAATAATTTTATTTAGTGTCAATATTGATACTTATAATATCTTATATGATAGAAGAATTCCTATATTTAAACTAGGTGGGAGGGGGGTATGGGGGGGGGGTGTTAGTATGGATTTATAATGAATCATAATCTATTACTAAAAATTTCATAATATTCACCAAAATAATTTATATAATTCAAGAGGAGAGGAAATAACCTCTATGGTTCTTATTTAGGAGAAGATCATAAGCATATAAATACTGGATAATAACATCATCATTTTGAAAAAAATATAAAGTGACAAATTCATTTTATTTCTCCACATAATAAATGGTTATATAAACATGCTCATTCCTAAGTAGTGGCTCTATTCTCACTACAACTATGCAATTAAAATCTTAAATATGATCATGGAAATAAACATGGACAAGGAGAAGGTCATCTAATTTACTAATTTATTATTATTAAATGTTATAAATTCAATGGATAAGTACAAAAAATCCATGGAAATAGTTGGGACTACATTTTTATAAGACTAAAGAGACTCTAATTGATATTTGAAACTTCAATGACCTAATTGACTTCAAACTTCAAGTCCTTAAACGATATAATATTTTAGATCTCTATCATTTTCGTGACAAAAATCTTGAAAAAAAATATGCCTAGTCATTAATGTTATTTATGTACAATAATTCCAACTTTAAAGTAAAAAACATAATCCTTTATTATGGAATAGTTATAATGATTATTATGCTTACACTGATAAGATACTTGGCTCTATAAAAATGGAACATCCACAATTACTCAATAAAAATAAGTGAAATACATGAGGACTCACATATTTCACATAATTAAACCATAAAAATATATATGAGCTATCGATGGGTATAGGGGAAAAACCCTTGAGATTTTAAGTATCAAAATTGATAGGGTCAAATGGAAAGAGAATAGGTTGGTCATTCTCCAATAGATTAAAAATTTCAAAAAGTTTTTCTACTATATAACATACATTTTTATTTAATCATATATATAATTTTCACTATATGAGTCATTGATTGTTTGATAGTGGATTTAAAAAACCCACTTGGAAATGTTAACATTATATCTATCAATATAATAAAAAAGAGGAGGTGGATGTTTCTATAAACAATTAGAAAGGATCTTGTAATCTAAAGGTAAAATAAGTTCATTACTAATTTTTTTTTAATTAAAATAAAATGGATTAGGGTTTAAATTTGGAATAAATACTTTTCTCAAATGAAAAAATATAATTTCCTTAAAAAATATGGGATGTGTTGACAATTTGGCCTCTTAGGCCAAATGACAATCCTTATAATCCAAAACATGATACTTCCATCCTTATCCATTTAAAATAGGTATAAAAATGTCTTATCATGTTGATAGGGTCTTTAAAATGTACCTTTTTAGGTAAATATTGTGCATTTATCTTTTCAAAATTCTTTTGTAATGTAATTTTTTAAAGTTTAGTGTAATTTAGTAAAGATTGAGATTTATTTTGGAAAGTTGATGTATACTTAACCCTTGGTGAAAAAAATTATGTCATGGCTCCCCAAGATGATGTGGTGATATAAAAAGGAGGGTGGACTATAATAAAAGGTGGTGAGATGACATTTTTGTCTTTACAAGTTCTTAGAGAGTTTAAGGTACTATTGTAAATGTTAAGGTTTCTAGTATTTTGCCTTTCTTTGCTTGTTGAAATATTGTAATGCAACCACCATGATAATATCAAGTGTGAAATTCAAATATCATGTATATAACTTAAAAAATTTCTTCTTAGTTATTTTACATATATGAATACCATATTGTATGTATCTTGTCTATACACCTTGGTTGAAGTGTGGAAATACTCCTTTTTCAACATTGAAATACACTTGAAAATGCCTTAATCATCATTCGAACATTAAAACAAAAACATAATAAAGAATTAGATTGGAAAAGGAAATGAATATTATCATTTTATTTTACTCAAAAATTATATAGGATAATAATAAATCCATGATCACTTGGTTCAACAACTACAATAGGTATTTTGACAAGACAAGTAAGTTTCTTAAAGAAAGAGGGTTTGTAGAGGTATCATTTTAAGGTTTTTCAGCTTAGATACAGATTTATAAGACTCTTAAATGACTCATGCATATTTTAAAATCTAAAAAAAATTAGATAAATAAGATAAAAGTCCAAAAAAGGGTATAAAGGGTTCAATAACTCCATCGAGTCACTTACAAGAGAAGAAAGATCAGTTTGATAAAGATGGTTCATAGAGGAGAATAATTTTGATCACCAATTATCTTATTTTTATTAAGACACCCATATTCCCTAAAAATTTGTGTAAATAATTATCATCAAGAGGCCCTTTCATTTATGAATAATCACTAAAAAGTTTGTTGCTCCTTAAACACTAGTAAACCCTAACACTTTAGTTTTCTCTTCTTAACAATGTTTTTTTAGCCCATTTATGTAAAATAAAAGTTTTAAAATATATTTTATGGTATCATAGGACCTAAAAAATAATCTCAAAGTAATATCCAAGCATGAACAAGTGCCATGTGATAGAACAAGTCTTTAAAGTGGAGAAAATACAAGGGGGACAATCAAAAAAAGTATTTTTAGGAGGTTTATGTGATTCATTCAATACATAAAATGTTTTAATGATATATAAGGGTATATTAAAGTATAAGTTAATAAATAATTATTTAATTATACCACATAAAATCAATGTATACCCATTTTTCTCTCCCTAGGTGTCTTGTTCTTGATTTCTAAATTATTATAGACTTGAAAATAACTATTTTTTGATATTGTTTGTGATTTATCATGAAAAAATAATTATTTAAGTGGTTATATGTATTAATAAATATTAAAAAAATAATAATAATCATCTCTTAATACCCTTTTGAGATCAAAATATATTTATTTTAGCAAATTGGCCTTCTTGTTGCCCCTACAAACCTAGTTTTCACAAAAATATTGGATAACTTGAGTTTTAAGCCTCCATAACCTGTGAAATTTTGAATTAATATATTTTTAAAAAATTTATATATTTGAAAATGGGTTTAATTTATTTATGGTACTTCAGGAGAGATAAAACTCAAAAATACATCCCAGTTCTACTAAAAATGGAGAAAAACAATCTTCAAAGGACTAAAAGTGGCATAATTCAAGAATTAAGAATATAAATGCCTTGGAATTTCATATTGAGGTCATATATATTTTTTTAAATATGTTTTATTTATTTTTAATTCCTCATGACATTGTCATGGTGAGTTAAGGCCATTGGATAAGCCAAGACAAGGTCTTGTTGAGATGTTTTTACAACTTAAATGAGGTTGTAGACCTCATAAAAGTTATAAGTGAGTGTGAAAAACATAAAATAATCCTTTTAAATGTAAAATAATATCCTTTAATGACTATAATATTCATAATTAAATCAATTTTCATAAGCTATAGGTAGTTTTGGATGGCTCATACATAGGCAATTTACTAGGCATGTTATTGAGAATATTTAAGGAACCACTACAAGTCTCTATCAACTTTTCAAACTTGTATCATGTTTAAAATTATATTTTATACTCCTAATAAGGATAAATTAACATTAAAAATTAGTTTATAGTTCATGGAACATGAAAAGGGCTTCCATGTAGTTCTCAAGTCTATATAAAACTCATATTGCATGAATGTTGGTGACCTTCTTCAAACCTCTTCTCAATTGAGTTTTGAAGACTATTTTAAAGATGGTTTATAATATAAATATAGATTATATGTTATTATATATGATATATACTATTTTGACAAGTTTTTATGGTTGTATTCAAGTAAGGACTAGATCTTGGGTAAGAGATAAGATTTTCTTCATTGTAATGTTTGGGTTCAAGCTACTTTGACATGAATTTATAGGTTCTAAGGAAAATGAAAAGTATGAATAAGTATAAGTATTAATTTTTATTCTCTCACAAGGTAAAATAGTAATTTAAGAGATAATAATGGTATGGCAAGATGATAAGGAGGTCATGTATGACTTGTGTCAAGCTAATAACTTAGAACTCCTCTTAAGCTAATAACGAGAAATTTCAAGTGAATAAAGTTGAGTCATAGGAGTTGGAGATCCATTTCTATGAAAAATTGAATGATATCATCATAAATCCAAGAAACACATGTTTAAGACACATAATTGGACTATTTCTTCACCTTTTCTTGGCTTTGCAATTAATTTGATGATGGATGGTAGTCATCATGGAGTTTTGACACATCCTCCCCTTATATATTATCCTTTATTATATAAAATTTTCCTTGAATGGAATTATAAGGATCCTCAATATAATTATGGTGAACCCTTACTCAAATTAACATTGTTTCTTTCCTTTTAGAATGAATAACAAACTAGTTTTGGCCTTTTTCATGTTTGTTTTTAGTGTATACATATGATTGTGCATGATTGATAGTGGTAGGGTCCAAACTCCCTTTATTTTATCTTCTCACCCTTACCTCTTTGAAAGTAGGTTGTCTCTTTGTAGGTCACATGAAGTGTTGTAGTTGGTTGTGTATCGAATTATATGTGGAAATCTACCATTAGTGATTATTTAATTCACCTCATGGATATCCCTTTGAGTTTATAAATTTAACAATACCTTCATGTTGAAACACTAATGTAAGTAGAACCTTAATTTAAATTTGTATGGTCCAATCAATCATGATTCACTTCCCAAGTGCAAAGGAAAGTGGATGTCAATAACTTGGTACATCACCAATATTTACTTTCAGTTTTCTCTTTCTCTTTTCCTTGCCAATTGATTAGATTAGTGTTAGTTTTAGGTTTTTTATCCAGGGATCCAGCCCTATTTGGAGGTTCTCTCTAGTCATAGGTCACCCAAAACCTTAGAGAGATACCATTATATCAATTAGGGTGAACCAGTTCTAAAATAAGCCTCTTAAAAACTGTAACTCAAAGTGACAATAATGGTCTTAGGTGATATATTGACATGAAAAATGATCTTTATAATAAAATTCAATGTGAGACTATTATATAATATAATTGAATTCAAAGTAGAAAAATATTATTTTTAACATATATGATCTATTAAAGAAATGAGACTTGAAAAATATTAAAATTTTACCCATCATCTATAATTTATATTTTTAAATGATTATTATATAAATATACTTATAGAGGTAAATTTTGGTATCTCACCTCCAAGACATCCCAATTTTCTAATATAATTAATGATTATCAAATAAAAAGTAGGTGTCCCTAGAGCCTATCCCAATAGGATAACCATCAAGGTAGATATGATAAAATGAGAGCCTTAGGAGTGGGAGTTAAACTCACAATGTGGAAAATATCTAAGTATTTTAGCAAATCTAAGTAATGGATCATATAATTGATTTAAAAAAACTTCAATGATATATGATATTTTTTATTAAGATCCAAAATAAGATCACAAGATTTGACATGCTTAGGATATTCAAGAGTGTTTCATTCATAGTGGAAGAAGAAGGAATATGTTGGAAAAGAAAATATTTATGGAAATTAGAAACAATTAGTTATTATTTAGTATTAAGCCCCACTAACACCATAAGTTATATATTCCTTTTATATCTAACAAATGTATGTGTATTGGGATTTTCCAAGGATGATGCATATGAAAAGGTCAAAGTTGGTGGAGGTGAAGAATCAAGGAATTTTAGGTTAAATTTTCTCATGAGATGGACCTTCCATCATTTTTTTTCAAGGGATTTATATATATCACCAAGTTGTAGTTTTTTGGATAAATAGAATCATGTATAAATATATCAATGAAAAATTTCCTTTGATGCTTTGGTAAATTCTTGATGAATTGTTAATACTCTCTATATGAAAATGTGTCATGTCAATTAACTTAGATAAATAATAAATACTCATTATAATCATGTTATCTAGGTATTATTTTCTTTTTTTTTTGATTTAGGTTATGAAAAATTCCCTAATGGAAATGTCTTACTATTTATGATTCAGATTTTGGTACTTGAGTCATTTAAATTCCATGAAATTGACAATAGGATAATTCTTCATGATTTTGTGTTAACCATTTTATGGTTGTTATTTATATTGTTTATCTACTTATACTTTTGTTTAGGATGATTATTTTTTATGACCACATACATGGTTATGTTAAAATTGAAATTGAGGACCTTAGGTCTTTGATTTTTATCATTGAAATTTACATTATTATTATTTATTACGATAACAATATTAACATTTAGTTTGCATGTTTTTTGACTGCTTTATATGGAATCTAGGTCAATGTAGAGTGCACTATCTAGATCATCCTCATACAATTTTTAAGAGAAGATATGGACATCCTATTTAGTTTCCCTATTTAAGGAGTAAATAAAGTGACAAAAAATATCAAGGTGATCCATGTCTATGCAAATTAGAGAGGAATAAATAAGTTATCACTAATTTTTAACAAAATGTCATATGGACTCATTAGGTTCTTGTCTAACGTGTAATAATTAATGAATTATAGTTTAGATCATGTGTTTTACCTTATATTTTATTTCATTTTATCCAATAATATATACAATTTTAAACTAATTTGTATTTTCTGATGTATTGAAACTAAACAGGATTCTTAAATTTAAAATCTAAAGTTTAAATTGACAATTGTACATGTTAGTTATGTAAAGTACTTGGAGGATTCAAATACTAGAGTTTTATAATATTTTTTAGGTTTAAGATTAAATGAAAATATTAAAAAGGGAAGGATAATATTTATATCTCTGAGATTAGTATTTGAGTCTCTATAGGTGCTTAGATATAATCATCCAACTCTGGATAGTACCAACTAACACTCTAATCATAAAAATTATGGTCTCATTTGGGTGATATTTTATTATCTATTTATTTTCAAGACCCTACACCAACTTTTAGAATATCTCTATCTTTTATATTTAGTAAATATCTATGTGCATAACTACAAAAACCTATCTCCTTTTCTTCGAAATTATTGACAAAATTTGACCCTTCAGTTAAATTGGGACACCTATAGGTGAAAACATGATATTTAGAGGTCTATAGGGGGATTATTATTATGAAATATGGTGTATTATATGTTTTTTGATGTAATTTAATGATATTTTAGTCTTGATAATGATTTAATTAGTTAATATGTTATTTTGAGTCATTAAATAGGCATTTAGGGGTCATAAATGCAAGTGACATAGTTTTCAAGGTGACCAAGTGTCCTTATTTCCTATAAAACATATAATAATTCAAATTCAAATTTAAAATGTTAGTCTCATATAAAACTTGTAAGTTATCTAATTGAAGATCAAGTAATCAATTGAAAAAGGGGAGTTTGGCACTTATACAACCCATGAAGGAAGGCGACACATGAGAGAAGGCCATAAAACATATCTTAATCTTATTCAAGTTAATATACATTATTTTCATGCTCTTTAAGTGCCATTTTTGAGATAAAATTATTTTGATCCTTTCTTGCCTTTCTAAACACATAGAAGTAGTCAATAGGTTTATGCTTGGTACAGATACTTGGAGACGTTTTAGATCAAATTCATTTGGGAGGTGAAATTAAAATCAGAGAGTCCAATTTCCATAAAAATATTTCCAATATTGGTCAACAATGCTTTATGAATCATCCCTAACAAGTTCACTATGTTTTTCTTCTAGCCAATCTGTACACCCTACAATTTTTTCTCTTGTTTGGATGATTCCATAAAATCTAGTTGTTGAGACTAATTATAGATTATTTTGAATCCATAATCTCATAATTTACATGATTAGTTTCACTATTTTCAAATATATGATGGGAAAATCAGTTTATCTTGCAAGTTGATGTTCTAGGTGAAATAGAAGTCAAGCTCACTTCTTGTAGAAGGTTTTGTTCTATGAAAAGGATTAATATGAGTAGGATATGGTTTATTCCATGTTTCATGCCATATATAGTACCTAATTTACATTTTTAGACTCATAATTCTATCTTTGGATCAAACTTTTAGTCCAATGTCATACTCAGTCAACTCTTTACATACTTCTACTTGTAGTGATGGTGAGGTAAGTTTATGGAGATTGTATAACATGTTCACAGAGGTGTAATGAAATTACCAAAGCCTTGGTATGTCTTTTATCAACATGAATTAGTAATTTGAGAATTAAAATGGTTAAGATAATACTATAGCAGTCATATAGCACACTTTCATATAGTCTACCATGAACATACTCTTCTACAGGTGCCATGGGAAAGCATATCACGTGGAAATAAGATAAATAGATCATTGAATCCATTCAAGGTTTTTAACACCATTTAAAGGTATGTAGATAGGTTTAAAACTCATTTAGTGACTATATTCCATGCTCACTACCCAGTTCTATATTACTGCTTGTATTATGAAATAACCACATATATGTGGCTTAATAAGGGGTTAAAGAACCATCTTGAAGTGTTAGATCATGAGAGGGAACCATCATTGAAGTATTGATGTGTTTTGGAGAGCATGGTAGGAATAATTAAAATTATATATTGACAAATGGTAGTGGTAAATCATTCTAGGGGAAAATGACAGGTTCAGGGATCAAATCCCTAAAAGTGCAGAATAGAGGCCGAAGGGCATTTTTGTAGAATCATGACATGGTTACCAATGACTTTGGTATAGCCTATTGGATTTTTATTCTATCACCTACATGGGACATAGACTTTTCAAAGTTTTAAAGGTATAATGCTCATGGAGATTAATTATTGGAGACCTCAAAATTGCCATCTAATCATTGATTTCATTCATTGACATCTACAAGATTTTGATCTAAAGGAAACCTTTTTCACCCAAAGTTGAAAACTAGACCATGCCTTCATTTTTGGATGGTTATATATGGTTGAAAATAAAATTATGATATAAATTATCATAAAATAGATTCATATACTAATTTTTGAGCCCATACATACCTATAGGTGTCTACTCTCTTAAACATGCACCTACAGCCAACCGCCTAAAAATGCAAAGATGCTTGAATTGATTACTAGATGATAATTTGTATTATTATATGATTATAAATTTTTTTATCAGGAATTAATTATTTTTAGGCTTTATCATTTTAACCTAAAACATCTTCTAGGTGTCATTAACATCTATTAGGAACTTACAACCAAGTGTTGACTATTAGAGGCAGTGAGCATAAAAGAGTAATGCCTAGGTGTCGGCAGTGCATGAGATGAGACAAATAAGTATAATAAAATAAAAAATGAAACTAATGGATTATATATATGTTTTATGATATTTTTTCAAATCTTAACCATTTATTTTTACCTATAGGTACACTTTAAAATAGGAAATACAATCAGGAATATACACATACAGTCTTGAGAGTTCAAAGTAGGGGAAAGGATATGTAAAAATTTAAAGTGATAAAAAAATAAGGACACATTCATATTTATATTCATGATATAAAGATGATATTGACATGTAAAATAAAATAAAATAAATATCCTCAAATAAGTAACACATAATTCACATAACCAACCCTACACAATCTTTTGCCTAGCAGACTGTATCAAATTGGAGTGATTTTGAAAGGTCATATAGTTTGACCAAGGTCTGAAAATTTTTATAGATATTATTTACAACCTATAGGATCTTCTCCAAAATTCACCATTATTTGAGGAAATAGGTGAGTGATGTCTATTTTGTCTTAGACAGAGATCACTCCCCTTATATACAAACCCTACAGTCTTGGCAAGAAGGGATGAGAGGGTTGACCAAGATTTATTATAACCTATTTAAGATGTATATGGAGTTTTAAAATCACATTTAAACATTATAGACATTTATTATAATGGAGAAACTAAATAGGGTGGTAAAAACCCCTAAGGTTATACTTAAGCCCATTGGGTAGGGTTTTGACCTAAAGCCAAATGGTAGACCAATGACACCTCCAGATTTATTAATGGGATAAAATTTACTATGAAATGTTTATAGGATCATTATATAGGTTTTAAAGGTTTAACCTTGTAGATTAAACACAAGGAAGTCATTTTGGGGCTCAAAGGAAGCATTAGGCCTATGCAAAGCAAAGGAAGAGCTCTATAGGCTAAGTTAAAGTGCTCACATATTCTTTAGGGTTATGCATGAGGACATATTGAGTTTACAGAGGTTGAATTAGGTCCTCAAAATCACATTAGTGTAATTTTTTTGAAACTTCAACGTCAAAGCTTCATGAAAAAAAATTAAGAGCAAAATGAGCCTAAAACTCTTGTTAAACTCTTAGAATGACTTGATGAAAGAGATGAGGATGGAAAGATAATATAATGGCCTATTTTGACCATTAAAGTGATTGTATGATGTAGAATACTCAATTAGGCTCCCTACTATCAAGATTATCTGTATGGACAAAGTATAAAATAGGCTATTTCTAACTATTTTGTGTATTGTGTAGGATTTAGGAGGTTTCAAGAGATGAAATCAACTTTGGAATTAATAATAGGAATTAATATAGATACCTATTTTAGTTTAGTTCCTTGTAAAAAATACTAAGTGTTCAAACAATAGCTCTAATCTCATCTAGTCAAAATAGGCATAGTGAACAAGATGGTGAGAAGTGTGAAAACTTCAAGAGGATGTCTTTTTAAGGGGTTTTTAATGCCTCTAAGGCCATGGAGGGTCTTAAAACATGTAATACACTCCCTTTTAAAAAAAATTATTGAAAAATTATGCATTTTTTGAGGCCATGTGTGTAGGGTGTGTGAAAGAAAAGTTATTTTGAGTGCAAGCAGTGATAACTCATTTCTAGATGATTCCAAATGACCAAGACAACAACAAATGAATGGAGAGGAATGTATGAAATCATTACCTCTCATTCCAATCATAATATATATGCTTAAGTTATTTTTGGGACGTTAAAATAGGGTTAAGTCATGAAGGTAGTTTTTTGAGCCATCAAAAGGAATTTTGTGCCACTTTTCATGAGTTTCATGACTTGGAAAGCCACTTATATCTTCTTATATTTAATGGTCCATTTCAAATACTATTCTCATTCATAATTAAATTATATTACCAGATTTACAAGTGTCCTTGTGACCTTTGGACTTCTCTCTTCTTCTCTCTCTCTCTCTTAAGTTCTATAAGGACTAGCCATTTTAGCCTTTGTAACTTATATTCCACCTAAGTATGGATAAGCTCTACTCATTTTCATATCATGGATTAATAAATAATTCTGATTTTTACCTCTTCCATGAATTTTAATAGTTTTTTCACTTTGATGATTGATTTTTCTTATTGATTACTTGTTGCTTCCTTAACATTATTCTTTCATTCTCTCAACTGTTTGAAGTTGTAAAGCTTCTTCTTGCAGGTCATCTGAAGTGTTCTATTAATGTGTGAAGTTTGAGTGAGTTAGTATATTTAAATTATTATGTCCAAGGCATCTCTTTTAGTCATCCTAACCTAAACATTCATCACAACCTCATAATGAAATATTGATGAGAGAAGATCTAGATTAGAGAAGCGTATGTTTGGTTAGTCCCTTTTTCTCATGTGTAACATGTAGTTGGTTGGTAGTAATCAACTAATTTGGTGTATCACATCCTGTATGATAGTTTTATTTTATTTTTATATCTCCCTTTTCCCTCACAAGTTTAGGTGTATTAGTGTTCTACAAGTGGTACATCAAAGGAGCTAGACCTGTCTAGAGATTCATTTTATTCTTAGGCTACCCATAGCTTAGAAGTTTTTTAATTATGTCACTTGAATGAGGAGAGATGGGACATATCCTCAAAGGGTGAAAATCTAAGTGACAATATAAACCCTAGGTCAATTTTTAACACTATGTTTTTGTCCAAAAAAAAGAAATTAAGGTGGGTTGAGCTTATCATAAGCACTCCTCGATGAATGGATGTGTGTTACCTACATATCCAATTCTATAAATATGGAATTAAAACAAAATTTAGTTCTCCCTATTAGGTTTAAGTGTTAAATACTATCCTTTAATAAATGTAACATGTGATCTAAATTTTAATACTTGGAAAATGAAAACTTTTGTTCATATTTGAACTGATTGAAACATGGCTAGGACTTTCTTCTTATTACTGATGGTTGAATTGGAAATATTAGTGAAATCCATTGAAATATTCAAATTTATATTGTAGGTTATTTTTTAAAATGATAGATAGGAATATGATTATACCCATTGTGTATTTTTATGGGACTCCTTGTGTAATTTCTCAATCTACCAAACATAAAAATGTATACGATAATCAATAATAAGTATTTTAATTTTAAAATTAATAATTGCTTAGTATGTGATGAGTTAATTACATTTGGATGAGTCTAAATTTTTTGATCAATTTGAGTCTAATGGTTTTATCTAGAATTTCATAATAGTAATATAATGATATATCAATAGTATGAATATTATTTTTAATGTGCAAGACATAATCTATAGAATTCTTGTAAATGGATTATAGAAAATCAAAAGGATATAACATGTGGAAATCATGTAGATTTGAAATAAGATATAATAATAGTTACATCAATATACACAATTCATGTTAGGTGAATATATGTAAAAAAATACACGTATCTATTACCATATTTTAGTATCTAGGAATTCCCTCATTTTATTATAGTATTAAAAATGAAATAAAATGCTAGAGTAAAAAGATAAAAATATGTACCTAAGTTTGTAAAACATTATTTTTCTTAGGGATAAATCTTCAAATTTATAACTTTATCCATGAATTTTACAATTAACATTCAACAATCAATGCACATGTATGAAATCTTAACTTTGAAATGAAACATTGTTTTTTGAAAATTAAAGAGAAATTAAGGAATACAATTTTAAGTGTGTGAGCCATGTTTCCATCTTTTATTTCATTTTACATGATGCTTCCTTGTTGAATAATTAGATATTTTTTATTTAATATTGAAGCACTTGGATAAGTTTTTCATGATCATGCTTCAAATGTATATACTAAGGAAATGACATTGGTTGAGAAGATAAATTGCCCAACCCTCATTCAAAAGGATATAGTTCCTAGGCCATTGATAATTTTTGAAGCTTGAGTCTATTACTCATGTATCTAATCTTTGACCCAAATATTAGATATGTGAACAACATATTGGGATCACTTTGAGTAATTCCTAGGTTATTTAGCATCCCTAAACCTCAATTACATTACCATATTTAATTTAATAAACCACTATAAATAGAATTATATACTCAATAGTTTTCACTTATAGGTACCATCAATCCCAAAAACATAAAAATAAAAAAGTGTGTGTGCACATAAAATATATTCATTACCTATTATTTGATTCAATCAATACCAACATGATAAATAATGATAGGTATATATATTCTACGTGGCATAAAATTAAAAATATGTAACTCATGTTCCTATGAAATGTGTTCATACATGCCAGATATGTCCCCATATGTGTTTGAAACAATGAATATCTTAAAATTTGTGACTTTTGTTATTATAAATTATGTAATATATGAATGGAATATGCCTTAATATGTGTTTGATATTGTAAAAATTTAAGAAACTGCAAATTGTTTTCTTGTAAATTATGTGCATTACATGGCATATGCCAAAAAAAATGTCTCAATCTATAAATATTTATCCCATATTTGAAAAAAAATTATACTACAAACCATTTAGAAATATCTAAATCCTATAAGTTGTGTGAAAAAATGACTTTTATGCTGATTGTAACTTAAATCTCTATGAAAAATCCCTCTTTTATGCCCCCTTGTAAGGTGAGGGATTTATTCTTAAAATTAATCATCGAGAAAAAAACCTTTAGCTACATCATGTCAAGTAAATATTGTAACCATGTAGATTCATTAGCTTAAAAGTGGATAATATGTCACCATAGTATTGTATATATTATGAAATCCTATTTGAAACATCTAATGTAAGGAATATAAGTGTTGTGTGTGTGTGTGTGTGTGTGTGTGTGTGTGTGTGTGTGTGTGTGTGTGTGTGTGTGTGTGTGTGTGTGTGTGTGTGTGTGTGTGTGTGTGTGTGTGTGTGTGTGTGTGTATTAGTAATCATCACTGAATAATTTTATGCAGTAAAATTTTGTGATGTGAATCATGTCACCATAAAAAAGAGAAAAATTGTCTGACATAGGTCAAAATAATATAAATTTAACAAACTTATTAATCTTAGTATAAAATATTAAATTTATCCACTCATAAGTAAAAAAATATCATTACCATGATGGACATAATAAAAACACACATAATACTATCAATGTAACACAAGGACAAGGAACACATATAATGACAAATCAAATTAACACACTAAGTTGAGGGATACATATAATGGATAATAAAATATTGCACATAAGGCCAAGGTTTGCATACAATGGAAAATAAAATTTCACAAATAGGAACAAGGGATGTATACAATTTATAATATAATATCACACACAAATCCAAGGGATATACATAATCATCAAAGAATGAATAGCCTCTTTTCAAAGGAAACAACAATAATGAATCATACAAGTCAAACTAGTCTATATTATCAATCTATATCAATGTCACAATATAGAAAAGTAGCATATCCATAATATGTAGTATTCTAAATAATATAGTCAAGAGAGAAATGTGCAAGTAATAAAAGTATAACAACATGATAAATGGAAATGTTATTTAAATATATAGCATGTATTAATGTAACCTATGTAATAATGTACCCCTAGCATTACCATGACCCCTATAATAACATACCCCTAGAATTAGCATTACTATTAGGTATAATAATGCCATATATCTATTCATTTATGTATAATATGAAACTTATATGCCATGTATTTCACTCATATATAATATGAAATGCATGTGCATATGAAAAAGGATATGTGATATATCAAATATTTGATAAATAATATAAATTAATATTGTAAACTAGTAAACATATCATGGTTAATTCATGATTTTTTTGGGGGGGGATAGATTTTAGGGTTGGTGGTTCACCTGACCAATAAAAGTAGGAAGAGAAAAATATCTTGGCTTGAGGAAAATAATTCCTCAAGGAATCTAAGAAAATACCAAAAAGACACCTTAGTATTAACCAATTATATTATATTATATAAAAATTCATATAAAAATAAAGGATAAAATATATATGAAATCAACTAGAATATAGCTTACAAACAATAAAAAAACCAAAAAACTAGAAAATAGGATAATTCGATAGCCACATACTATTAATCCATAAAAAGGGGTTTACCACCCTGGCTCGCATTCATAATTTTACTAATAAAAGGGTACCTATCTAATTCCATCAATTGATCATGCATCTCCACTTTGACATAAAACATAACCACCTCTACACAATCATATGGCATTCCCTATTCTAAATTTGATATATCTATTTTACATACACCACCACTATGCACTACCCTTGCCAAGATGAGAGACCCTACTGGCTCCAAAACTTGCTTTCCAAACCCATTAGGAACTAGGAAACATTCCCTCAAAAAGATGTGAAGAACAAATTTCACCACCTCAATATGAGTTAGGGTTTTACAAATAGCTCTCCACATTGTTAGATCATCAATAGGGGATCCAAGCTCTGAAATATTTGGTAACACTACCTTTTTCTCTATTTCTTTCCCCTAAACTACCAAATTACCCCCATCCATTTCCTCAACAAAATTGAGGATCTTAACAAAGCACTCCTCCAAGGCCTTGAAAATGGAGACAAGGAAATATTTGAGCCTATATTTACCAAATAATTGTAGCTCCTTAAATGGCCCTAATTCAACTATATCCATCTCTGCAAGGAGATTTTAAAAAAATTCTAACCTGGTAAATAATTACACCATCTCGATCACCTACCCTTTATCAAAAATCAACATAAGGATATTTATATAAATAATATATACCAACTTCAAGTTAACACACCATCATAGACTTAGGCTAATATCCTCCACCCCTACCACTCAATTAACTACCTGAACAACCTCAGCCGATGACACCAAAAATATGTGTTGCATCATACATGAATAAAACATCCCAACAAAACCCATTTCAGTTTTTTGACTACAACCAAGAACCATTTTCCAATTTATTACTTCCACCAAGGCTTTCTCCATTCCCTCCCCAGATGACACC
Source organism: Torreya grandis (assembly GCA_037957365.1). Classification (NCBI taxonomy): domain Eukaryota; kingdom Viridiplantae; phylum Streptophyta; class Pinopsida; order Cupressales; family Taxaceae; genus Torreya; species Torreya grandis. The sequence continues at coordinate 85,381 of JARHVA010007107.1, read as the reverse complement.
TAAAAATAAACTTCAATCCCAAAGTTGTCCAAAAAATGCCATGTAAATTAATCTATCATTAAAAATCACCAAAATATATATTTAATCATGGATTCCATCTCCCATGTTATATATTAATTATTTTCATCATTTAAATATCCCCCAAAAACTTTGCATGCTCCATAAATCATGATGGCTTTATAAATATAAGTTGGCTACATCATAAAAGTCTAGCCACCTAGCTTTATAATTCTCAATGACATATTTGGTCTATTCTCACCTTATCCAAGAAATTAGCTTCCTTTTTAAGACCCCTAAAATAAATGTAATCCTTTCCAAGATTTTAGATGGCTTAAAAGTGGCCATGTATTGGTTATAATATTATTAATTTTTTAGTCTTTATATTTTTAATTAATTAATGATTAAATGAGTACCTATGAGTCACCTCTAATGATCAGGAACTCAATACCATAATCCATAACTAATTCTAAACCAATAATAAGTGACTGAGACTCTACTTCATTATTAGAACCATCCAAAATTTTGGTAAAAGGTTGATCTAATAAATGAACCACTACAATCCTTCAAAACACAACCCACACCTAAATCCTATGGGTTTCCTCTATAAGCTCCATCAAAAGTGAGTTTGAACCAACCTAGGGGAGAGGCTCCCAAATTTCGTCTAATATACTTTGTTTCTCTAAATTAATTAATATTAACCCATTAACGAGATGGTCATGATATTTTATTATTTTAATATATTTTTTTCCTTTTTAAAAATATTTTGTTTAACTAAGATTATAACTAATTAATCAATCTAGAGATTGTTCATGTGGAGGTATTATATCAAATATAATATTTTTAAAAAAATTCAAGTGATTAATATCATGTGTATCAATATATATATATATTTAAAAATTTATTTTATGTTAAAGTTTAACCATCATACTCGTGATGATTCAAAGGATCATGTATATGATGGATATCTCTAGGAAGTATAGTATCATGTCGAATCCATTATATAATAAGAGAAAATGTGCCTATGTTCACTATAAAACATGCCTAACTATTTTTAACACTAGCTTAGGATGTGGAGTAAATAATAGCTATTGTGAATCCTCAATGACCTTTTGATGTAGTGGGCATTGTCTAAAAAAGTCAATTAATTTCATATGAACTATATATGTACAATAAATATTAGTAGGTGTTATAAATGATTTCATTTAATGATTATAATCATGTGGAGTAACTTCATTTATATAATGATCCTAAGTATGTGGAATAACCAAATATTTTGGTATTGGGGGTAGAGGAGGAAATGCCTTTGGTTGAATATAATACTTATATCAAATATCTCAAACTATCACCACTTTGTTGAAATGTATTCACTTGATAAATATATGCACTAAATATGGTACTACAAAAACCTTGTCTATCTAAGGGCTTCTTGAAAAAATTTAAAATACTATTATGCTTAGTAAAACTAGAAATAAAGTAATAATTATTTTGGGTTCTATGTTGAGAGATAACATAATCCATCCCAAGGGATTTTGTCTATGTTCTTCAAATAATTTAAGTATTTTAGTTATTTTTATAAAATCCTATTATGGGTATATAATATTATGAATAATTTTATTTATAAAAATGGTTTTCTATTGAACCATTAACTATCATAATGCCATGAATAGGTTGTGATTAAAAGTGGGCACATAAAATTAATCAATTTAAATTAGATTATTCTTCCAAAATCTCAACATCACCAAATTTATAATTAGGTGGTTGTACTAATATGCTTGTAAGTGTAGAGATAATATTTTCCAATGGGTTTTCATAGGTCAAATGAGGAATATGGACATCATATGTAATATTCATCTTAGTGTTATCCATTCTTTTTTTGTTTTTATGTTATTTGGAAAGTGGAATGGAAAATATTTTCAACTTTACATTACCATTAGGTCATGATCTTGAATCAAATTTAGGTTCACTTAGTTCAATAATTTTATCATCTAGGAGATCTTGTATTTTATGCTTTTTTTAAAATGTTTATTTTTATAATTGATAACACATTAGTGATAATCATAATTTAAATTACTATCATATCCCATATGTCTAAGCCTAATCATATCAAAATATTATGGTGAAGGGAGAGATATAAATTTGCACTCTAGTAAATAGTTTAATAGGATATAAATAGGTTGAGATAATCATGAAAACTACTTCCTTTATGGAATACATAGAACAAGATGATTGGTAGTATATGATACCACACTAACTATTATTTTTAATTCATTCTTATTATCATTTTATTTAACCTTATGACTTGGTTTTATTTGAAAATTTTAAGTTGAAGGCATTTCAACATTATGAAAAAATTGAACTTGTTCAAATCAATAATATTTACTTTTCAATCACTAAATGTATGGAATTACTTATCAAATGTTATAAATTTATTGAAAAAAATGATGAATGGAGTGTAAAAAGCATAAATTTATTAATATTTTATTTTAACTTAGTATATAACATAGGGTTATATATATTAAAAAAATAGTCTTATACCATAACACACTCATTTATTGGATCATTCGATCCTTGCTTAAGTTTTATAATTTGAGAATAAGATAGTTTATCACTAATAATGATAAAAATTGTGATATAAAATGATATTCTAAATGATTTATCTTCTTTAATAACTATAATGGGATATAATATAAAAATTGAAAATCAGTCCTTAATACTTCACATAAATTACTTAGTCAATAATATGTCATTGGATGCATAGTATAATCCTATTGGATGAAAGGATGTTAATTGTTTCTTTGGATCAAATTTACTGTCAAAAAAATTAATATTGGGAGATTAAAAAATCCCATAGGTAATGTATAAGATGAAATATTTAGGGTGAATTTTTTATGAAGCAATTCATTTGAATTAGTTGAATGAATTTTATAGAATCATCTTAATATAACTACAACACCTTAGGTTGTAGATATATAATAGTATTTTAAATGGATGGTGCAGTTTGAGAGAATGATGATTACACATGCATAATAATCCTATGATGTTCATAGGTTTATTTTTTAGTAATAGGCATAGTAATTTGAGTGAAACTTTGAGTTCCCCCACACCTTAGGTTAGCATCACATGTTTAGTTAAATATGTATATATAAGAATAATATAAATGGTAATATTGTTAACACCTATGGTGGAATTAATAACTCAAAAATACCGATTGGTAAAAATGAATGGATATTTTTATTGTTCCTTATATGAATAAACTTTATATTTTTGTGTAACTTAAGATTCTAGGATTAATTATAAAACTTTATCCAAATATTGAGGTTTTTCATGAATTAAATTCTAAAAATCAGAAAATGCTTTAACTTGATCAAGATCTACACCATTAAGGTCATTAGGATAGATTATATGACAAATTATATGTTGGTATTCATAATTATATTAATTAACATGTTATAAGCTAAAAATTTAAACATAATATTCTATTTTGACATATTCATTAATACTTGTCAAATCAAAATAAGAAGAAGAATAAACATTTGTTGCATTTGTTTTAATCATTTTAGATGTAACCAAAGGAATCCAATTATTATCAATATGTGCACAAATCATTCTATAAATTAATCTTAGAGAGAAAATGGAATTATAATTATTGGTTGAAATAGAATTAAATCATTAAAATTTAAAAAATGATAGGGTAAAATTGAAACATATTTATGACCTTTTGTATAGATAAATCAAAAATGAAATCTAAATACCAAGATAACAATATGAAACTATAAGACCTAATTTATACATTTCTATTTTTTTTTTTTGGTGGTATGTGTAAAATAATATTATTTTGTTTAATAAAATTTATATATAGACATCTTTTTTCTTCACATGAGATTTTTACATAATATGATTCCAATGATTCTTTTTTGTATTTACTATGTGGTTATACATGTTAGTTGATATTTTCTCAAGTTTAATGGATTTAATTATCCAAGTATTGAGCCATTTTAAGTATGTAGTGATGTCAAAGAATACATGTGATCAAGTGACAAAAAATTAAAATACATTAAGCATCTATTAACCAATATTTTTCCATACATTGTTAAATATGTAGATATTTTTCTTAGTCTTATTTTCTTCATTAAAATTATGTTCATTTTGATATATATAAAGTTTTAATATATGTTTTATTATTTAAAACCTCTTACCTTATGACCCTTGATCCTTGAATATTATATAATAATTTAGGATGGTTTTTAAGTTTTTTTAATGAATTTCCACTTGCAAAACTCATCTTTTGAGAAGGGACAATTGTGGAATAGTGTTGCACAAGTTTTAGCTTCCCTAGTTGTTTTATTAGGAATTTAAAATATATAGATGCATTAGGGGAAATATTATTTACCTAATTATGAGTCCCTCTTTATAATATTAGATATGTATGAAGCACCCATTGATAAAGGGGTCTTTGGGGTAACTTAAGATTATGTGCCCATTAACCCATTTTTTCCACAACAAATATGAACATGAAGAATTATAATTCTACTATTTGATAAGGAGAGATAGTTCATGACCCAAATATGAACAAACTATAGTAAAGGCAACATAAAAATTGGAAGTATCCATGTGGTTGCATCCATTTTTTAGTAAGTATTCCATACTAGACACCTATATCCAAGTTAGATAGTAACATCGATACAACCGTCCCAAGTCGACACAAGTCTCATAGGCTATAGAGGTCAAATTTTTAGCATCAAGAGACTATTCTGAAATCCATATCGAATCAATTTTATAGCTATTTTATATCCATATCTATATTAGAATTATAACTAGTTAAGTATATTGTTTTCATTTTAATTAAAATATCTAAAATAGTTGTATTTTCTATCTTTAGCATCTCAGCATAATAAATTATTATATATTCTATATTAGTTTCACAAAAAATTGGCCTATCTTAGATATTATCTACCATAATTATTCCCTATTCTATCTCTATATATTTAACTCTATATCCCCCATATATCCATGTTTTATGGTTAAACATTTGGTGAACCTGACCTTTAATCCTCAAAACCCTAGATTTTGATCTAGGGTTTCCTAATTTCCTATTTAACAAGTTTTTAAAAGTTCAAACTAAGATTTACATTTTATATCCACATATTAAGTATGGATGCATGTATAGATCATTTTATGTTACAATTTTTACTTATAGAAATAATCTATTATTTTACTACACTAATCCAAGGCACCATCCAAATAAATAAACAAAACCAACATTACAATAAGAGGGTTTTAAAATTAAAACAGTACATAGTATCTCTATTCAAAATTCATTATGTAATACTATAGATATAATATATAGATTCCACTATGATACAAATTATTTCAATGATATTTTACATAAAAATTCACCTTAGAACTTAATATAACACTATTCCTATTACATGTTATTTTGGATGCATTACACATGACCTTTTTACCATGTAATGTGGAGCCTCCATATGTGTCTTCTATATTAAATTCTATTAAAAGAAATAAACATAATATATAATTTGAAAATGAGGATATACCACCTAAAGACTTCATAAATTATTATTTACTATTATACATTTAGGTTGGTGTGTGCAAGAAAATTATAAAAAGAATCCTTGTGGACAAAGGTTTAGGGATAAACATTTTTAACATATCGTTTCCTTCCTTACTTGGAATTGGGCATATGATTTATAACCTTATAATATGATCATCAAATGATTTGATAATATTTCATAAAATGTTTTAGGTAAAATATCATTGAACATTATTGTGTAACCCCATACTTTACCTAATTTGTTCCTTGTTTTTTTCCAAATGATTAAAACTATAATATACTATTGGGATGACCTTATATACATGAAAGGTATAAAATTACATATAATTTTCATGTATATTTAAAATTCAATAATTAATGTTTTATTTATACATGTCCAATAGATAATAATCCCTTCAAACATCATGTAATGATCCCATAAATAAATGATCCTATGTCATAATATTATACACCTGATTTTAGTCTTCGATGTTTACTAAAATATGGATACAAAGGACAAGGATTTGGAAAAAATTAATATGGTATCACTTAACCCATATATCTTAAAAACTATACAACATTAAATTATACGCTTTTATAAAAACATAATTAGCCTAACTTATCCAATGCACCATAGAAAAAAATTACATGCTTACTTAAATATCCCACTTAATTACTCCCATGGGTTGTAGAGTGTCATCATATATCTCTCCCTCATCCTATATATTTTAATATGAGTATACCTCTACCTAAAGGGTATGATGATAATACATATTATTTCTACCACTAAGGCCCTTGACATTCTATAAATAAATATTTTTCCTCGAAGCATAAGATCTAAAACCTCATCGATTACCAAAATATTACATTTGATGACCCTCCAAAGGATTTAGGTTCACAACCTAGTGACCAATATTTAAAAATACTAAAGTAAGTGATATACAATTCACACTAAAAACTTGAAATTAAATAAATAAAATAACATCCATGCCAACATTATTTAATAATCACCTTATTCATGGCTAGTGCTTATTTTTGGCATAACCATATTTATCCTACACAAATAAAAATTACTTGTTATGTAAGAAACTTCCAATATCTTGGAAATAATCCAAGAAACATGCAAAGAAAATTCATTTGGAAAGACTCTTTGGAATACATAATAGTACCAATTTATTGTGGTCTTAAGGTGATTCAAACATGGGTTTGGGGTATGCCCAAACATTATCCATATGAATTTACATTTGGAACTCTTAGGTTATATAAAATAAAATAAAAAATTTAATGAAATCAATAAGGTATATATTTTTCTCATGAAAGAAAATTGATCCATATTCTAAATGATAACATTGATTCTTCTATTAGACATGTAAAATGTGAGGAATATGGATAAGTGTTTTAAGGAATATGGAATATTGATTCTTCTATTTTTCTAATGAACAATTTTACACTTATCCAACCATGATAAAAATAATTTAATAAATCCAATGCAAGGTTTTAAGGTCTCACAAATCCAAAAAAATGCCAATTTTGTGTTGGAAATATTGTCATTGATGTCAAAGGTTTAGTATTATTGGTGATAAAGGCCCCATTGCATTTAATATCGTTTATCTTGGCTAATATGAGTTAATATTTATTTAATATTAATGAATATATTTTTGGTTGCATATGAGACAAAATAAGGGCCCATGGAGAAGACGAAGAGTCACGGGATAAAGACAAAAGAAGGATGGGACGCATTTTCCCATGAAGAGTCATCTTGGGGAATACCAAGAGTCACCAAGTGAAGACAAAAGAGTAAAGGGTGAACTTTTCATGAAGGGAAAATTAAAGGAATACAAAAAGTCACCAAAGATACAGATAAAAGTGGGAAAGACGTTTTTGATCATGAAGGGTCACCACATGACTTTTCAAATGCTTGGATATGAAGGGTCATCCAAGATTGGCACCATTTTCCATGAGGAATGAAAGGTCACAAAGGGGGAAGGCCAAAGGTCATTTGGAAAGATATAAATAAATGCTTGAGTAGCCATTTGTAATGTGGATGTGAGAGGTTTATTTGATATTGTAATATCTAGCTTAGAAGAGCAATTGTGAGAGATGATTTGTATTTATTATATCTAGCTTAGAAGAGCAAAAGTAAGAGAGAGGAAGGTGATGTTGTATTGATCTATCATTTGTTGAGATAACAACATTGAGAGATAGGTGTGTGGTATAGACAAAGGGGTTGGTGCTCCTATGGGTTGGTGCTCACGAATGATAGTTGGGTTGGTGCTCAGCAAAGGGGTTTGAAGCTCCTATGGGGTGGTGCTCACGAATTGAAGCTAAAGTTTATACTTGGCAAAGGGGTATGGTGCTCCTGTGGGGTTATTCTCATGAATATATTTGAGATTGATTCTCTGTGGTTTTTCCCACATTGGGTTTCCACATTATATCTGGTGTCTCTCTCTGTCTTGTGTTATGTTTATTGTTTAAGTTTTATTACATATCTTGAATGATTGATTAAGTGGAATTTGGTTAAAGGAAAGATTTATAAGATATATAATATACTGATTCACCCCCCCCTCTTAGTGTATTCTATGCATAACAATTGGTATCAGAGTATGTTCCTTCAGAAAGGGTTTAACAACTTGAAGTTAGATCAAAGGAAAAACACATATGGCTAAGCAGCTAAAGAAGGAGAATCAAGAGTTGAAATCTATTGTTGAGGCTCTTAAGGAAAAGGTGTGTATCTTGGATTCTAAGTTGGCTATAGAATTAAAGGAAAATAAGATATTTATTTAGGATCTTAAAAACTAGTTAGAGGTTGCAACTTCAATTTTAACATCAAAAGAAGAAGAGTGTAAATAGTTGAAGGTTGAGTTAGATTATTTAAAGGATAATCATGAGAAATTTATAATCAAAGTTGAGAAAGATCATGAAATATTAGTCCAAAGAAAGAAGGATGTAGGTTTTGAAGGCAAATCAAAGAAGTCGATCAGGCAGCCTAATGCTTTCAAGTTTTCAAATTCTTTTCATGGCCGTTGTTTTATTTGTCATCATGTTGGTCATAGGGCAAGATATTGTATGAGACAAAGCAATCAGTCAAAGGGAGATCTCAGTCACATTCAAGAAAAAGGTATGAGAAATATTGTTTTCTTTTGTTGTCATGAGATTGGAAATATTGCTAGATTATGCCAAAATAAAGTAAAGAGATATTCAAAGTATGTCAAAGGTTACAGAGCCCCTAAAAGATATCAGAAGAGTCAAATTAAGGTTTAGAGACCTAAAATAGTAAAGGTTGATCAAGTTGAGTTTAAGAGTGAAAATGAATTACTTGGTATAGTAGATAAAGAATCAGATAAGAAGGATTGTAAAGAATCTCTTGTTACATTGGAGCATGAGCTTTGTCAAAATAAGAAAGTTGCAAGAGTTGAGAAGATGAAAAACATCATAAATGATAAGGTTAATAGGGAAAAAAGGTTAGATATGCTTAAACAGATTCTAAAAGAAAAACACAAGAAGATCAAGGAAGAAATAGAGGAGATGTGGGAATCTCCTGAGATTTATTTCTAGAACCCTATTGTGTGGGGTGTCTCTTCTAGGCTTCAAGGAGACACTTTTAAAAATTGAAGCATGGTGGATGCTATTGGGTCTTGGGTATTTTGCATGACAAGAAGTTGAATTGATAGATTAATTTGTATATGTTTTGAGGGAATATATTTTTGAAGAAAATTTTGCATCAGTATTATGGTTTAAGGCTATTAGAATGATTCTTGCATATGCAGTGTTTCAAATGATTATGGTCATAAGAAATTAGATTGTTGAAAAAGAGATAACAGTTTCAAAGAGAAAGAAAAGGATACTCATGCAGATTCAATCAAGAAGGATCAAAGTTTCAAAGCTCCATTCATTAGGAAGAAGGTTCAGTCATGTTCATGGTAGAAGAAATAACCTAAAGATTCTATGTTGGTACAAACAACTTTGCATGTAAGAGATAAAGATCAGCCATGGTTCATTGATAGTAGATGTTTGAGGCATATGACAGGAAAAAAGAGTAAAGAAGATCAATGGTGGTACAGTGAGATTTAGAGATAAAACCACTACCAGGATAGCTAGAAAAGGTAATTTATTTTTGGATAATGGTAGAACCAAGACTAAGAATGTTTCATAAGCATAATATATTGAATGTAAGGCAAATTTGTGATCAAGGATACACCTTAAAGTTTCATGTGGAAGGTTTTGAGATTAGAAATAAAAGATTCAAATGAGCTGATTGTAGATGCTCAAAGGATAGAGAAAAATGTGTATGTATTGTCAGATATCTTTTCAAAGGCACGATCAAAGGATACGTTCAAAGATTGGTGAGAGGAGTTGGGAGTAATTTCTATTACTTCCTGCCATTGATGTTTAGCATCAAGTGAGGGGGAGCTAAGTGTTAGCTCTAGGTAGGCCCTTTGCCATTGATGTCAAAGGGGGAGAATAACAGGTATAGGTACAAGTGTAGAAAACAAGTATAGGGAATAGGTACAGGTTGCTACAGTAAGGGGGTGTTACTGTATGTTTTCAAATGACAGAATGTGGCAGTTTTAGGATTGAGGTTACCATCAATGACAAAGGGGGAGATTGTTGGAAATATTGTCATTGATGTCAAAGGTTTAGTATTATTGGTGATAAAGGCCCCATTGCATTTAATATTGTTTATCTTGGCTAATATGAGTTAATATTAACGAATATATTTTTGGTTGCATATGAGACAAAATAAGGGCCCATGGAGAATATGAAGAGTCATGGGATAAAGACAAAAGAAGAATGGGATGCATTTTCCCATGAAGAGTCATCTTGGGGAATACCAAGAGTCACCAAGTGAAGACAAAAGAGTAAAGGGAAAATTTATCATGAAGGGACACTTAAAGGAATACGAAAAGTCACCAAAGATAAAGACAAAAGTGGGAAATATGTTTTTGATCATGAAGGGTCACCACATGACTTTTCAAATGGTTGGATATGAAGGGTCATCCAATATTGGTGCCATTTTCCATGAGGAATGAAAGGTCACAAAGGGGGAAGGCCAAAGGTCATTTGGAAAGCTATAAACAAAGGTTTGAGTAGCCATTTGTAATTTGGATGTGAGAGGTTGATTCGATATTGTAATATCTAGCTTAGAAGAGCAATTGTGAGAGATGATTTGTATTTGTTATATCTATCTTAGAAGAGTAAAAGTAAGAGAGAGGAAGGTGATGTTGTATTGATCTATCATTTGTTGAGATATAAACATTGAGAGATAGGTGTGTGGTATAGACAAAGGGGTTGGTGCTCACGAATGACAGCTGGGTTGGTGCTCAGCAAAGGGGTTTGAAGCTCATGTGGGGTGGTTCTCATGAACTGAAGTTTAGGTTTATACTTGGCAAAGGGGTATGGTGCTCATGTGGGGTTGTTCTCATGAATATATTTGAGATTGATTCTCTATGGTTTTTCCCACATTGGGTTTCCATGTTATATCTGGTGTCTCTCTTTGTCTTGTGTGATGTTTATTGTTTAAGTTTTATTACATATCTTGAATGATTGATTAAGTGGAATTTGGTTAAAGGAAATATTTATAAGATATATAATATACTGATTCACCCCCCCTCTCAGTATATTCCATGCTTAACATTTTGTTTAAAATAAACTTCAAAAATCCAAGAATATGTTCTACATTTACATGTTATATTAGATCCTTGGAATATATGTTGTTGGATCCATGTTAGTAGATGGAATACTATTATTTCATATATACACATGATTCACACATATTTTGAGTGTGATAAAAACATAAACACATATATGATCTATTCACTTTTTGATGTTAGGATTTCCCTCTAATCACGTCACCAAGATGTTGGGGACATCCACTTCTTTGATCATGATACATCTAGGTTATAGAATTTTATGGTCATTTTAAATTATTATGTTTAATATCATATACTACACATGCCTATATACATATTTATATCTTTTGAATTATAATTGATATGATATGTACTTATCATTTTCTACTAACACATATATCTAAGGACTAGTATGATATATTCATGATGGTTTCTTATGATTTCATTTATGCACTTTCTTCAGTGTCTTGTCTTGATAATATATTTATTTTTTGAGCATTTTAATATGATCCATTTTTTTAATCCCTCGTGATTTCGATTTCCTCTTTAAAAGTCGAATAGGTTGTTGTTTGTTGTATGTTTTTATTTGATTGTGTCATTATTAATTTTATGGACATTTGAATAAGTTACATCCTTTTGATTGTTCAACATCTGAACACACACCTTATTTTTGATCTCCTTGGACATTTGTCTCTTGATTTGATTTTAGAGTGATCTTTTTTGTGTGTTTTATTACTTTTTGAGCTTGCACTATTACTATATAGACATTGTCATTATCTACATCATGCATATTCAAAAATTTTGTGATCACATTATTCATGCTTTAGTGATATATATACATAGACATGTTAACTATATAGTTTACATGGTTTTATTATCATTTTTAGGTAAGGTAACTACCAATTTACACTTCACTCACTTCAAAAGAGGGATCATATTAGTGGGTGTATGTCACAGTGGAAAGATTTCCACATTGCTTCATAGATTTAGATTGTAGTGGGTATATGTTTTGGAAACATGTTATCCACATTTTTCATAGTTTTAGATTCAATGGGGGCATGTTTTGGAAACATATTCTCCACACTTAGTAAGTATTAAACATACCTAGATGATAGTGGATTATTTTTGTGGAAACATGTCCTACACATTGGAACTTACACTAGTTCTCATATTCAAATTATAGTGGGAGCATGTTTTGGAAACATGTTCTCCAAACTTACACTAGTTATGAGATTTGAATTATAATGGGGGATTGTTATGGAAACATGTCCTCCACATTGTCACTTATATCCATTTTAAAATTTATCCATATATAATGGGGAATGTTTTGAAAACATGTTCTCCAAACTTACATAATTTTGAATTGGCCAAATTACATAATTATATGATTCATATACACATTTATGGTCTAATTCTATACATTGGTATTATTGTTATATACAATTTTAGCATGATACATGTATAATTTGAATATTCTATGAAATATATATGTAATAATGAAAAATCAAATCAATTTCATATTGAAAAAACATGTAGGGACTATTATCACCCACCAGGTTTGACTTTTATGAACTATATTTAGTCAATCCAGTATAGTAGTTGGTTCACCTTTGGTATGGTTGAGGTGTTTAAATCACTTAGTCTTGCCAAGTTTATAATTTGGGGTTGATTTAATCATATAGCCTCACTAGTTTTATAGTGTCATTTGAATTGGTTCACTCACACTCATTGAGTTATAAGTATGATTGGTTTGCACAGTTATCTAATCTCAGTTGTCAAGTAGTGTCCCATATTTTCTCTAAGGTTGGGTGTATGTTCACTATAATATCTCTATATATATATTTATATATATTTAATTTCCATATTTATATTTGTTTTAAAATCCTTTTTATTGATTCATAATGATATATCTTTAAAATCATCTTGCCAAAGTGAAAGATGATTGCAATGATACACATGTGTACTTCAAAAAAATTCTCTCTTTCAATTTCAACTATTTAAATGATTTCAATTTTAGATTATATGCATTGATTATATGCTATAAAAATCTTATGGTTATAATTTAGTCATTAAAAAATCACTCACTTTAGACTCAAGAAAAGACAAGGTGTGTTATATACACCCCAGGTATGTATTCCTTTTCTTTTAAACTAGAATTTTAGTTACTAGATTGGGGGGAATGTAGAAATTATTTCTAAATTATATAGCACCTAAGTCTTATACACTTGGAAAATACAAATCATATTTATAACTTTATCTTATAGACCTTTCTCATTTGAAAAAGGCTCACATATACTATCTTTGTATGCCTAATTTATTATATCTTAGTCTAACATATGTTATTCTAATGACTTAGACCTACTATCTTTACCAGAATTTTATAAACCTTCTCATATTCCATCTCTACAATTTCTAGACCTCCACCTATTTTACAACTTCATAAACACTTTCATCAACACAAGTATCATACCCAAACACAAGTGTATAGTTATCTAAATTCATCCATTTATAAATTAAAACGTATCCTAAAGGTCAGCCTAAATGATTTAATGTGAAATATTCTCCAAAAGATTGGTATAAATATAATTTCAATATTTATTCATTTTGAACCTATCACAAACATAGAAAATACCTAGAGAGACAAAGGAAACTTACCAAAAGCATTCTATCAAGAACTCAAGTGAGAAAAGCTTCCATATTTTCTAATATTTCCATATCAATCATAGGTACATCACATATATAGGTATAAAGTACTAAAATATCAGCCCAAGAGATATTTTTCACATGTTATAAGATATGTCATTCTTGCACTTATTTATCACACATTACATGATTCACACATAAGCCACCAAGTAAAGGAGAACTAGATAAGTCTAAGGTCCTATTTAGAGAATTAGATATGTAAGTGGTACTCATTGATAGAGGGTTATTTTGGGTAGCCTAAAATCATGTGCCCACTAACCCATTTTTTCTATAGCCAATATGAATATGAATAACTAGGGCTTTGCTATTTGACAATGATCTATAATCCATGACCCAAATCTAAATGCACTAGAGTGAAGTTGACAAATAACCTATAAGAATGTAGATGGTTACATATAGTTTTATTAGTCATTCCATATTTAAAACCAACATCTAAGTCAGATATTGTCATCAACATAAATATCCTAGGTTGATCCAAGTGTTTAAGCCTATAGTGGTTAAATTTATAGAATCAGACAACCATTCCATAATCTAGATGTAGTCCACTTTTTGCTTGTTCTAGATCTATATTTTTATTAGTATCATAATTAACTATATTGTTTTCATTTCTATTTCAATATGTAACATAACTATAATTTTATATTTAGCATCTCAACAAAATATATTATAATTATGTTCTATATGAGTTTCACAAACAATTGGTATAATTTAGATATATTCTACCATCCTTGTGCACTAGGTTATCTCTACCATTTTAACACTAGATCCTTCAAATATCTAGATTTTAGGGTTAAACACTTTCATCTTATCCTTCAATTAATTTCATGTGTTTTTATTTTTTTATCACTCAAATCATCCTTTGGAATGAAACCACATTATCTATCTTATTACACATAATCTAGTCACATTTTTATGACCCTTAATATTTAAATTACTTCCTCAAACATTCCAATAATTTAGTGTTATTATGATGTATCCTCTACCTCTTTTGGGTGATAGATTAAATCCTCTCTAGAAAAAATCCTATTTCTATAATTATATTTTCTCATAATCCTATGTAAGTGGCCTTCTTAAACTTCACACTACAAGGTTTGGAACATCACTCTGACACCAATTTATTATAGGACATGGTTAGTTATTCTAATGAATAACTAGGTTAGACCATGTAGCTAAATAAATCACACATGTACACACATAAACTTAGGAGAAAATATGATAATAATAGATATTTTTATATTATTAAGGAGATAAAATAAATTTATATCCTCTCATATGTTAAGATACAGGTGAATAGATAAATCAAAATCCTCAAAATGCAAAATTTAAATTATAATAATAGAGTATTTCATATCTCCAAGTATTCACTCAAGCCTACAAACCTTATCTCTCTCTCTATATATATGTGTGTGTGTGTGTGTGTGTGTGTGTGTGTGTGTGTGTGTGTGTATACACACACACACACAGAGATATATATATATATATATATATATATATATA
>JARHVA010007107.1:0-62500 GCA_037957365.1 Torreya grandis | reverse complement strand
ATTTCTTAGATATTTTCATGATGTGTTTCTAGAAGAATTGCCAAAATTTCCTCCTAAATGTGAGTTTAATTTCTCTATCAATATCATACCTAGATAAAAACAATATTATAAGGTGCCTTATATGATGAAAACCATTAATTTTGTTGAATTAAAGGCTAAAATCTAGGAATTGTTGTCAAAGGGGTTGACTAGGCCTAGTGGGTCACCATGGGGTGCACTAATTGTCTTTGTTAAGAAGAAGGATGGCACTCTTTGACTCTACATTGATTATAAGATGTTGAACAAGGTAAACATAAAAAATAGGTATCCACTACCTCATATAGATGATATCTTCAATCAAATGGGGTGAGTAATAGTATTTTCTAAGATTGATCTTAGATTAGGATATCATTAGTTGAGGATTGTGGATGAGGATATTCTGAAGATAACTTTTAGAACTCATTATGGGGATTATGATTTCACAATATTACCTTTTGGGTTGACTAACACACATCAGCCATAAATCTCATGAATAGTGTGTTTAAGGATTATCTAAATCACTATATTTTGGTCTTTCTGGAAGACATTCTTATATATTCTAAGAATGAAGAGGAAAATATTCAACATATAAAACTAGTTATACAATGCTTTTGAAAGCACAAGTTGTATGGAAAGTTATTTAATTATGCATTTATCCAAGAGAGATTTTAATATCTAGGACATATTATATTTACAAATTGTATTTCTATAGATCTAGCTAAGATAAGAGCCATTATGGAATGGTTAGTGCCAAGGAATGTGTATGAGGTAAGAAGTTTCATGGGTTATCTAGCTATCACAAGAAGCTAATTCTAATTTTTTCCAAAATAGATAATCCAATTACCTCCTTATAATATAAGAACCAAAGATTTATCTGGTCAAAAAATTATCATGCATCTTTTTAGGAATTGAAAAGAAGACTTAATTCAACACCAGTATTGAGAGTTCCTTATCCCAATGGTTAATTTTTAGTGATCACAAATGTGTCAAGAGAGGGACTAGGTGTTGAGAATGTTCATTTATGTTTTTTTTTCATTGATGTCAAATAGAGCATGTTGTATTAATGCATTAATGATAAAATGATTAAATTTATGGTTGAGAGATATATCACATATGTAGGTCTATAAGGATAAATAATAAGTTGTGAGGCATCCATATATGTCTTGGTGAAACTTTTGTGTGTCATTTGATCATTTTAATCAAGAAACATGCATCTTTTAGCTTAAGAGAAGCTAGAACATCACTAGACATCATGTAAATATAGATGAACCATTAAGTTTGTGCATTTATTTTTAGTGCATAAAAATTCAATCAAGGTCAAAGGCATTTATGGATATGTTGTATATATTTCTAAAAAGGTCCCCTAAAAATTTGGACTCTTGAAATGTTTTATATCTCAGGTTATAAATCTTCAAATTTGCTCTTGTAGACTGTGTTAGGCCTAAGACTATCAAGTTTGAGTTCATTGAAATCTAAGGTCACTAGTCAACAGATCTAATGGTGAGCATTCATTTTATAGATCTTGATCTAATGGTACACATGAATTAAAAATGTCAAAGGTATCTATGATTAAATGTGTTGGTGACAAGTGTCACTATCTCATTGATCTGATATAAGATCAATGGTTCGTGGGCATTCATACTAACAAAGATCAATGATGTGGGTCAATTAAAAATTCAAATATGTAGAAGGCACATAGAGATATCAAATGACACAATCATGGGAGATCTAATCCAAGATCAATAGTGAGCACTACAAGATAACGATCGAGCTACTTAGAGGAGATCTATGGTGTGTATTTGTACATAGTTTCTATGAAGAACATGATGAGGTTAAGGTGATTGATGTTTAATGTTTATATAGTGACTGTTCGAGTTCAAATATTCAAATTTTTGAAATAAATCCAATGCTTAGGTTTTAAGCTATAAATTTTGATCTAAGACAAATTTATTTATGTAATAAAAAGCAAATTTGTAGAAGACTTCAAGGTGCATCAATAAAACATAGTTATAAGGTCTAAATATTTATAAATAAAAATTATGGAGCTTTAAAGTTGACTATTTGTTCATTCATGTTCTTCCTATGCACAAAATAATGTTTGAGCAAATTATGCTTTAACAAAAGGGTGTTTTAGTGGGATAAATCACATGAAGATGTATTAGGGGTCATATGGAGGGGACCCATGTAATTGAGATTCATCATATGTTCTTAATTTACTTGATGGGGTGTTTAAAGGGTGATTAGGTCTCCATGAGACCTATAAGGGCTACTAAGGCCTAATTTAAAGGTGTAACTACTTAAGTGTGACCCATAGATGTTATGGCTAGCCTATGATAATGAATTTGAGCTATATATTACCATGTTAGATGTCTTAATAGTTAAGGCAAGTCCTACGACTGACCAAGAATATAATATCCATTAAGACTCCATAGATAGTGGAGACTAAGGCAATGGTTTCAAGACATGAATGTGTGAAGTTAGAGAGTAGAATATAGAGGAGAAAGGAAAGATATCAAAGGGAGTGTGGTCAATAGATGTACTTAAGTATAGAGCTAATTGAGGATGAGTGAAGAAGACTAGAGAGATATAAAAGGGTGTTTTGAATGCATTGCTTATATGATCAAGTTTGAGTGAGTGTGAAGAGAGATGTTATAAATTATTTCTCTAATTATATTTATCTATAATCATAATTTAATAGCTATTGATATCATAAGTGTTGTGTGGGTGAACAACATCTAAAATAAGTGGGTGATTATTCATATTTAGTGGTGGGTGCTCCTTGTGAAGTGGGTGCTTCACTAAAATATATATTATTTGTGATCATTTTATAGGACAAGTAGTCTAGATGTTTTCAGTCTTGAGTGTGGGATTTATTCCCAAGAGCATTTCCCATGTAGATATGATATTATGTGTGTGATCTTGCATCATCTTTAATATTAATCATTATCAACACCTTGCATGATATATGAATGCTTATGGTCATTGATTAAGATTTTGAAAGGATTGTAATTAAATTTTAAAATATCTTACATCATTGATTCACCCCCACCTCTTAGTGATTGTACCTCTAATAATTGTATTAGAGTAGGACCTTCATTGTAAGTTTAACCATGTAAAGGTGATATAAGGTATGTTATGGAAAGTTAACAGATGCAAGGTTTCCCTACTAAGCAAGAACTATTGTTCAATAGGTCAAATTATGATTTTTGTAGTACAAGGATGAGGACATACATCATGCCTCTAGGGTTTGATATTTATCAATATTTTATGGATTTTTATACTACACCAAATACTCCTCCAACTAGTGTTGTTGACAAGAAGTTGAGTGAGAATAATTCAAAAGCTATGAATGTTATCATTTGTAGTCTATCTGAGGCTAATTTCAGCAAAGTGATACATTTCAAGTCTACCAAGGAAGTTTGGGTCAAATTATAGACTATCTATGAATGAGACTCTATGGTAAAACTAGGCAAGTTGTAGACCTACCAATGTCAATTTGAAAGTCTCAAAATGAAGGAAGCATTTATTATGGCATCATATCTCCTAAGGGTTAATTAGGTAGTGAACATGATTAAAGGTCTTGGAGAGGTAATTGATGAAGCTACTATAATACATAAGGTATTGATGACTCTTGCACTCTTGCACTAAAGTTTGATTCAAAAGTATCTATTTTAGAAGAAAGTCATGATCTCACTTAGTTGAAGATGGATAAACTGCATGACATCCTTACTTCTTATGAATTGAGAGTTGATGAAGACATACCTCTTAAGAAGGAAGTAACCTTCAAGGTGATTAAGGATGCTAATAAAAATAATTTAAGTTTTGAATATTTTGTTCTGAATAAATATCAACTTAAAGCCATGATTGTAAGAAAATTGAATGTAGGATTAGGAAAGTATGAATGAAAACTTCCTTTCAATTTTTTTTCATGTGGTAAAGTTGGTTGTTTTTGGCCTAGATATCCAAATAGAGATAAGGTTGAACTAAAATAAGCTCATAAAGAATATCAAGTGGATGAACACAAGAAATATAAGGGGAATAATAAGTACATAAAGTTATTTAATAATAAAAATGGAAAGAAGGAATCATACAAAGACAATAAGATCCTTTACCATGAAGAAGATAGTATCTCATCTACAAAAGAAGTAAACACACCTCATAGTGATGACTCTTTTCATAATGAGGACATGGATACATTTTTCATGGATCTTAATGATGATGAAGGTGAATTTTATTTATGTAGGGATTTATTTAGTGAAGATAGTTCAGAGGAATAAGATAAAAAAGTCACTCTTGAAGATAAATATCTAGTTACTATGGATGAAATGGATGTACTACAAAGAAAGAATAGAAAACAAGATTCCTTGATCAAATCCTATGAGGAGCAAATTAGAATTTTTGTAGGAAGGATAAGTAATGAAGTTAAGGATCATGATGAGATCACACAATAGATTAAAACTTAGGTTTGTAATCTTGATGAAGAAATAAAGAATAAGGATGAATAATGTATCATGTATAAATTAGAGATAAAGTCTTTGAAAATAAAACTAAATCAAGATATGAGCAAATATAAAACTGATGATTCATATAATAAATATTAATTTATGAATGCTCTTTAACATCTAAATATTGATAATAAAAGAAACAAAGATATGATGTCACAAATCAAGGACTATTAAAAACAATTCATTATGTTTGAAGAAATATTGAATGATGATACCAGGGAACAAGAAGATATTGTCAAACATCTCAACAATCAATCAGAAATCCTATCTATAATTATAAAAGCTAAATAAAATGAGTGTTCAAGGTATGTTACTGAAAATGAATCATTGAATACTAATTTAGAAAAGGCATTTGGTAAGGTGAAGTCATTTATTAAGTTTGAAAAGAGTTGAAATGATATTGACAATATCTTAGTAGTCAAAATCATGCAAGTGATATAACTACTCTTATATACAAATAAGAATAAAATAATTCAACTCAAGATAAGATAAAGGTTGATGTGAATAAGAAAAATCATAATTTAAAGATAAATCATCAATCAAAGAATGAAGGTATTGGCATAATGAAGACAAATTAGAGCAGACAACTAAATGCTATGAGGTATGCAAATTTCAATGGTCATTGTTACTCCTATAATTAGTTTGGTCATAGGTCAAAATATTGTAAAATATCCTCAAAGAATGAATTTTCATGGAATTATGATCAAAATAATGGGAAGGATGAAGAACATCATCACTCAAGATAGTCAATAGGGTCACAAGCAAAGAATGACATATTTTGTTATGAGTGTCAAGGATTTGATCATATTATAAGTTTTTGTTATATATTCATCAAGAGACCAAATGATTAGGTGCATAAATGAATTCATGAAACTAAAAATAATCATCATATGTCTCAATCACAAGGTATGTACAATCTGATAAATCTCATTTTTTTCAAATGTCATGAGAGAGGTTACATAGTAAGATTCTATGAGAATGATCAGTATTATACTTCAAAGATTAATCCTAACATGAAGAGTAGTCATAGTAAATGGAGGCCAAAGTAGGTAAATGAAAAAAAAACTCAAAATGGATTATTTTATATGATAGAATAGGGAATAATTTCAAGTATCAAGGAACAAGCCTTATCTACCCAAATGGACAAGGAAATAAAGTAATATATTGAGATAAAATAAAATACTAAGGTTAAGAACTCATTCAAAGACAATCTGAAGATGAGGAAGAACTACAAGCCAAGTAAGAGCATGGAGATATGGGAATCTCTTGAGTTTTGGTATCTTTACTCCCTCCATGACAAGTGTGTGTCTCTACATTTGATTCTTAGGAGACATATTTATTATGTGTGGTAGCAAGTGTGTGTGCTCTAGGTAATGATCAAAATATTAATCAATTCAAAGGTATGTTATTTTCAACTTGATAATATGCAAGATGTGTTTAGTTGAGGGGGAGCTAAATTAGTTAACTTAAATGGATTAAAGAAAATGTGCATTATATAAGGGGGACCATATGTGAATATGATTCAATCATGATAGAAATGTGTAGATATCTATTATAGTTGGGAATTCAAGAAGATTGATATGATGAATTGATTAAACCAGGTCATGTGTTTTGACATGGTATTAAATCTTCATGCATAAGAAAAAAGAGATTGTGATTTATGTAGATAAAAAATTCCAAGTATAAAAAAAATCCAAGTTCAAATTGGTGTATGTTAAAGAACAGATTACATGAGATGGAGTTTAATGTTAGGGGGAGCTTTCTAATCTGTGTGAGTAGTTTATCAAGTCTAAGGATCAAAGAAGTTCAAGTTTAGATTTATGCATATCAAAGAGGAAGAAATTGATTCATATACCTAAAATTATGTAAGTATCATGAGTATCCTAATAATATTTTAATACATACATATTATCAAGGAATGATTATTGGCATGTTGAGAAAGAGACCCTTTGTCATTAATGTCAAAGGGAGAGAAAGATTAGAATAAAGGAGCTCAATTTAAATAAGTAAGAAGTCATTCTGAGAGTATTTTCCCATCAATTACAAAGGGGGAGATTATTTATCATGGTTATTGATGTTTGTTTGTCATTGATGTCAAATAGAGCATGTTGTACTAATACATTAATGACAAAGTGATTAGATTGATGATTTGGAGAGATATGGCACATATGCAAGTCTATAAGGATAAAGAAGAAGTTTTGAGGCATCCACATATGTCTTGGTGAATCTCTAGTGTGTCATTTTATCATTTGGAAGAAGAAACATGTATATTATAACTTAAGAGAAGCTAGACTGTCACTACACATCATGAAGATATGGGTGAACCAATAAGTTTGTTCATTTATTTCTAGTACTTAAAAATTCAATTGAGGTCAAAGGAGTTCATGAAGATGTTTTATATAGTTCTAAGGAGGTTCCCTAAAAATTTGGACTCTTGAAGTGGTTTCTATCTCAAGTTATAAAACTTCAAAGTTGCTCTTGTACACTGTATTGGGCCAAATACTGTCAAGTTTAACTTTGTTAAAATATGAGGTCACTAGTCAACAAATCTAATAGTGTGTATTAATTGTTGAGATCTTTATCCAATGGTGTGTATGAAGTAAAAATGTCAAAGGTACCTACAATTAAGTGTGATAGTAACAAGTGTCACTATAATATTGATATGATAGAAGATAAACATTTTGCAGGCATTCATAATGACAAAAATCAATGGTATAGGTCCATTAAAAAGTCAAATGTCTAGAAGGCATGTAGAGATACCAAGTAGCACAATCATGGGAGCTCTAATCCAAGATCAATGGTGAAAATTGCTAGATAATGATATATATACTTAGAGGATAACTATGGTGCATATTTATCCATAGTTATCAAGAAGCATGAGATGAATTTAAGGTGCTTGACGTTTAACATTTTTGTAGTGATTTGCAGAATTTAAATATTAAAATTTGTGAAGGAAAACTAGGGCTTAGTTTTTAAGATATAATTTTTTATCTAAGATGAATTTATTGATGTAGTAAAAATAAAATTTATAGAGGACTTAAAGACACATCCATAAAACCTATTAATAATGTTTGAATTTTTATATAGTAAAAGTTATGGAGCTTCAAATTTGACTATTTGTTCATTCATGGTGTTCCTGTGTGCAGAAGAATGTTTTTGCAAATTTTGCTTTAGCATAAGGGCATTTTGGTAGAAGCAATCACATGAATATGTCTTAAGGGACATATGGAGTAAACCTAGGTATTTTATATTGATCATATTTTCTTAATTTACTCGATGGAGTAATTAATGGGTGAAAGGTCTCCATGAGACCTATAAGGGATACTAAGGCCTAATTAAAAGGCATAGATACTTAAGTGTGATCCATAGATGCTATGGAAGACCTATGACAATTTTAGATGTCTTTATGGTTAAGTTAAGTCATATGGCCAACCAATAATCTATTATTCATGAAGACTCTATAAATAGTGGAGACCAAGTCAATGGTTTCTAGACTTGGATGTGTGAAGTGAGAGACTAGAATATAGAGGCAAAGGAAAGAGATCAGATGAAATGTGCTCAGTAGATGGACTAAAGTATAGAGATGATTGAGGATGAGTGAAGAAGACTAGAGATATCCAAAAGGGTGTTTTGGATGAATTTATTATATGATCAAATATGAGTGAGTATGAAGATAGATATTATACATTATTTCTCCAATCAGATTGATTTGTAATCAAAATTAAGGAGCTATTGATTTCAAAGGTGTTGTGTAGGTGATCAACATCTAGAATAAGTGTGTGTTTTTTCATATTTAGGGGTGGGTTATCCTTGTGAAGTGGGTAATTCACTAAAATTTCTCTTATTTTTTATCATCTTATATGACAAGTAGTCCATGTGTTTGTAGACTTGAGAGTGAGTTTTATTCCCCAAAAGGGTTTTCCATATAGATTTGATGTTATGTGTGTGATCTTACATCATCTTTCTTATTCATTGTTATGAACATATTGTATGCTTTATTAATTCTTATGGTCATTGATTAAGATTTTTAAATGATTGTAATTGAATTTTTAAATATCTTGCATCACTAATTCATCCTCCCCCTTAGTGATTGTACCTCCAACACTAAGAAAAGTCTTTTTGTAGGATGGTGTAGTAGTGGATTATGAATCAAGGAATCTGAAAACTTATAAGATAATTTATTCCTCTCATGATATTGAACATGCAATAATTGTTAAAATTTTACACGTTTTAAGACATTATTTATTGGGAAAACCATTTGAGCTCAAGACTGATAACTTGGGACTCAAATACATTTTCACCCATCTAAATTTGAATTCTCATCAGATTCATTGGTTAGTGTTTATATTTTAATATGAATTTGATATAAATTACATGAAATTTAAAGATAATATAGTATCTAACACTTTGATTCATAGAAGGTACCTAGTAGTTCTGGCTACTATTAGGAGTACTTTTAGAGATAGTGTGATTGAGTTATCACCAAGAGATGAATAATATGATAAAGTTATAAAAGTATATATAAGAATGTTTAAAATCCTTGATTTAAAGGATTTAGTTTTGAAATTGATGGTATTTTTCATTATAATGGAAGGATGTATGTCCCAAATTGAGAAAATCTACATAACACAGTGCTAAAGGAATTGAACAATGTCCCATATTTAGAACATCCAAGAGTGACCAAGATTATGGTAGAGCTTATACCTTTATATTATTGTAAATGAATCAATAAATATCTAATGGACTATGTGTCACATTATCTAGAATATTAGTGAGTAAAACTTGATCATGTGCACCAAACTAGATTATTATATTTGCATGATATACCACAGTGGAAGTGGTAGATGATCAGTATCAACTTTGACCAAGGTTTACTAATGTCATAGAGTAGGAAAAATATGGTCTTGGTAGTTGTTACAAACTAACCAAGGTGGCTCATTCTATACCAAGTAATTTAGTATATGATGCACCTACCCTTGTGAATATATTCATAAAGGAAGTGTATAGGATACATGGATTTCCAAAAAAGATCATTTCAGATCATGATCTAAAGACAAATTTTAAGTTTTGGGTAACTCTAAACTCATCTTTGGGTATGCAACTAAATTTTAGCACTGCATATCACCAAGAGATTGATGGTCAAATTTAGTGAGTTAATCAGGTGTTAAAGGATCTTCTTTATATATATTGCATGGATTAGTAATAACAATAGGAATATTATCTTCCATTGGTTGAGTTTTCATATAAAAAATCATAATAATTAGATTTTAATATGGTACCATTTTAGGAATTATACATAATAAGGTGAATGACACCAATCAATTAGGATAGGTTAGAGGATAGGGTAGTCTTTGGGCTTAGGATGATTTCAAAAATGGAAGATCAAGTTAGATTAATTAGATAGAGATTGGCTGAGGCTAATGATAGATAGAAAATTTATGTTTATCTAAAGAGGATAGATAGGTGGTTCTCTATAGGTGATAAAGTGTTCTTATAGGTTAATCCACATAAGAGCTTGATTAAATTCAATAAGTTAGTAAAAGTATCAACAAGATATGTGAGACCCTTTGAGGATTTATAAGTTATCAATCATGTAGCATATTGTATTTCATTGCCACTATCCATAGCTCTATTACATAATATTTTACATGTATGTTATCTTAAAAATTATATAGTTGATCCTTCACATATTATTGATTAGAATTCTTTTCAAGTTTTGGATCCTAGGGTGATCATGGTAGAACCAATCAAAGTAATTAACACTCACAAACCTCATTTGTGTAATAGATAAGTGTCACAATGCAAGTTCAGTATGATCAATGCTCTAAGGATAGTGCTACTTGGGAGGACTATGATGAGTTATATAATCTATTTCCACATTCTTTTGCATTAGTTGATACTAGACACTATGTTTTTATTCTATTAAACTTTATTTGTTATTCAAATCTATTATTTGAATAAGTGTCATTAGTATGATGACCATTTATATGGGGGAAGGATGTTACATCCTAGTTTTACCCTAATTTTTATAATCTTTGAATCCATAGATAATTATGGTTATTATTTGATTATTATTGCTTTGATTTGAGATTTATGACTTATATTAGTTATGGGATAGTGATATGTTGATTAGTTTACCTAATGGATTGATTATGTGATAGTTGTACTTTCTTATTTATATACATTATATATGTATATTTGTTATTTATGCATCATTAGTTGATATATATGATGATTCAAAATAAATACCTACTTATAATGAGGTAGATGTAGGATTGATTCTTCCCTTAAATCATGATGAATGAGCATCATAAAAGGGAATGACATAGATGAGTTGATTGGGGTATGATATATTAACTTCTAGTAACCCAACACACACACACACACACATACACACACACACACAAAATTGTGTGATATCATATATTTACTCATAAAATGTTATTTTATGCTCATGTAGTTGATGCTTACACTACGTTGTATTGTCTAATGTAATGAATAATTTAAATGATATTCAATAAATATCATTGTCTTGATTTAATGTCTTTATGTATGAGAAATAGTCAAGGCACCAGTATAATCTATGATTAAATTACACACACACACACACACACACACACACACACACATCTATAATCCATTCACACTAGTATTTAATTAAAATAGTTATCTTGTAATAATTGTATTTATTATTTGTTTGAACTTATCATTTTAAAGAGATAATTAATTTTTTATTTAAAGATTAATAGAATTTAATAACCTAAAAATACTAAATTAATAGTTAAATTACAATGGATGTATTTATTAAGAATTAAAGGTTTAAAATTAGACTTAAGAGTACTTGAAATAGTAGTTAACATGACCTTGTAAGCAAAGATATTAACATACACAAGTTATTATATTAAATGGAATTCAATATGATGTCATTAATTTTTGGAATTAAAAATTGAATTAGTAAGTAGTGACTTAGGGAAGAAAGAGGATATTATATTAAGAGCATAAAGGTATGATGACAAGAAAAAAGGAGAAGGATACATAGAAGAAAATATAGTAGAAGAATACAACCATGTATAAAAGAGGAGTATGGAGAGAGAGTAAAAGAGGAGTATGGTGATAGATTTGAAAGGTTGGTTTAATATTAAGACTCTTTATTATATTGCATGCTGGAAATGAATCAATCTAGATAGTTTTAGAAATTAAATTATTTTAGAATTAGCAAATATAGGCTTGATAAATTCACAATTTATTTTTTAGGTAAATAAACTTAGTTGTAACATACCATATCTAGATGCACCATGTGTGAAGTTAAAAATAATTAAATAAAGTATATTAATTAGGTACATTGTATCAGTTTAAAGTCTTAATGAAAACAAAAACCCTAAAATCAAATTTAAAAGGGCCAAGAATAGAAAAATGTCAGCTGATTGGTTAATTTAGACATGTCAATTTTCTCTTGTATGCGTGGGAACTAAGAATCAATAAATTTATATATATATACATTACTTAAACTTGGGTAAGGTGCATGCATGTACAAATATATCTACAAATATTATAGGTTGAAATTCTGTAGGAAAAACCTTTCCCACATTTAGATTCCTTTTTCATCTTGATAAATCATTATTTATCTAATAGTCATGCGAACCTGCATGTATATAAGTTATATTCCTACATAATGAGAAATAAAATATATGATACTAATGTTTAAGTCATTTTTGACTAAATATTAATCATTATTTTGGCTGTATGAATATATAGTGAGATATAAGACATAATATTAATGTATCATAATGTATTTGACTGCATAATACTTCCTATACAAGTTGTGTGTGTGTGTGTGTGTGTGTGTGTGTGTGTGTGTGTGTGTGTGTGTGTGTGTGTGTGTGTGTGTGTGTGTGTGTGTGCACGTGCACACACACACACATATATGATGTTATATTAGATTGAGTTAGAATCCATATAAGTAAGGATATGCACATAAGTATTTGTATATTATGTTTCAGTAATAAAATGTAGTCAGCATAGTATATGCGTATACACTCTGAAAAACATGAATATATTAATAGAATCTATTAACCCATAATTTTTGAAGCTATGTATACTCTGTTGGGAAAGAAATGATAATGGTAGGAAGGTAATTACACTACCTCTTAGATGTAAATCTAATTTCTAGGTGGAAATTTATTATTTCCTTAGATTTCCATGTTATGGTTAAACTCAGGTTATTATATGTATACCATGTATTCTGTTAAATTTTTAAGTATGATAAATATTTATTATTTAGTACTCATTGTGATAGGCTAGCATGAACTATCCACTAGAAAGTGTTTCATGAACTTTAGCTATGTTAACATATTAGGAAGTGAATATTAGTATTTTATTTTGTTAATATATCTATTTTGATGTGATTATTTTAAACTGAGTGTTGAATAATGAACATATCAATCCATTGATGAGGTTTATACACACACACACACACACACACACACACACACATATATATATATGTATATATATATATGTATATATATATATATATATATATATATACACACACACACACACACATATATATATACATAAATATATATATATATATATACATATATATATACATATATATATATATATATACATAAATATATCTATATATACATATATATATATGTATGTATATATACATATATATATGTATATATATATATATATATGTATATATATATATGTATATATGTATATATATATATATATATATGTATATATATGTATATATATGTCTATATATATATATGTATATATGTGTGTGTGTATATATATATATATATATATATATATATATATATATATATATATATATATATATATATATATATATATATATATATATATATATATATATATAACTAGTAAAGGGAGTCATTAACATACAAGGGATATAGTATATGGATTGATAAATCCTGTTACAAAACTAAAAACTAGTCTACCAAGTATAGATGTATGTAACTTGTTGTAATTTTAGTGTTACCCATTTAAGAAATGGTTAGAGTGATACATGCATTATCATATAAAGTTAGTTATGATATATAAATTATTCTGATAGAGAATTCAATGATTTATTATGATGTTCATGTAATAATGAGCTTGATATGATTCATGCTCAGATGGGATGATTCTTGACTAGAAAAGGGGATATATTCATTATATTTAAAATATCTTTATGTGTGAAATTAATTTAATTAATTTGATGGACAATGCATAGTTATCATTATTTTCCATACTTAGCATGTTTGCATATCTGTAAATAGGATTAATCTATTTGAGTCATTTGTTTAAATACTATGTTATATTTAACTAGTCTTGCATTGACAATACTAAACGAGACAGACTTCATTATCTTAGTTGGAATCATGAATGAAAGATGAAGGTAATCCGATCAAGTGGTGTATATGAAATTGATAGATATTAGAGACCATATGTTATTTGAAAAAATTGTCCAAAGTAATATTAGATAGACATTATCATTTCATATTTTTTATTTACATGTTTGTGTGATATCATGTTAGAACATATTTTATTTATGATACACGTCATGTAGTATAAATTTTACAACACATGGTTACTGGCATATCTCTCTAGATTCCCACACCATCACTATATACCTATATATGAAGGTAGGGACATTCCTTGATGGGGGATTGTGTAGGGGATCGATGGTCTATGGTTGGTGTGGAAAATTACTCATATGATGCTCTCCTTCCCCACTGTAGTACTTACTTGGAGAATACACTTGAGATTATCAAAGATGCATGAGTTAGTTTTATGACTTGAGTACCATCAAGCATAATATCTATTTATTTTCTTAAGTCTAAATCCCGATTGGAAATTTAATTGTATCATTTTGTTATACTTTAACAATAATAGATGTATTATTATACAATCCATGGCTAGAATCTAATGTGATTACTTTCCTTTTAGTTATGTTATGTTACATGAAATGTTAGTGATTGGAACTATTATTATTATTATACTTTTGTGATAGTGTAATATGCTTGATTAAGTATGTTAAAATCACTAATTAGATTCTCATGGTGTAATCTAATGAAAGAATAAATGATGGGTAAATAGTTTTTAAAAAAAATATATCATTTTTATAGAAAAATATATGAGGGGTTGAAACACATTATGGTCCAACAACCTTCACTAATTATTGGAAACACATCCCACCATTTCAAGTTTTTAATATGTAGGTCTGATGATTAAGTATATCCCCTATGATAATCATATAGTTTTTTTAATTACTTTTTAGGAGGATATCTATATCATTTAATTATTAAATCACCAAATCCTCCATTCACAATTTTCTTATTTTCTAAGTAACTAGCATAGAGTCCATAATATTCAGTTGTATGTCCACAGATATAAATTGTAATGTTGTTACATATGGTGTATTCTGAGTTACTTTATTATTGTACCATTTTTTATGTGCATTGATTTTATTATAAACCTTTTTTATTTTTTGACCAGTGTTTGTACATATAGTGGATGAACCTACTACTGAGTGAGCATTTTTATCTTTCCACATTTGTGTACTAATTCCTTTTTCAATTGTACACAACTTACCTTGTTTAATCCTTTATAATCTAGAAGTTTTGTAATCATTTTTTGTATTGTATCCAAATTTTTGAATACACTTCTATACTTACCAATTATTCATGTGTTACACATCATTGTACACCATTATTTTAGGAAATGAATTAGATTTTGTAAAACAAAAAGTATTCATTAATTCAATATTACAAATTTTATTGGGATTCTCTTATATCAACAAGATATGCTAATTTTATCATTATTTGAATATGATAGAAGGTATAGTTACCTAAATATAGTTAGGAATACTTTATCATGTTACTTTCATTCCTTTTTATGCTTAATTAACGTTTTCACTTAATCAATGCCTATTTTTTTAATTTACCCTATCTTTATCACATATGAGGACCCATTTATTTTATAACATTTTATCTATCACCTATAGAATATTTTTGATTGTTAAAAGTTCCATAAGCATTTGTATTCCAAAAATCATATTCAAAGTATCACATGTTTCCTTAAGGTATAGGGACACCAACATCCAATAGGTAAAATAGTGGGAGGAATTCATGTCCTTATGTAATTTTTATATATTAATCTCTCTAATGTTTAAATTTTAAGATTAAACCCTCCCTTACCTTAAATTCCATGTTTTTTGGCTTCCTAGCACATGGTATCCCATTTTTGATTGATATAAAGGATCACTCAAGTCACTTATTCTTCCACTTGTAAATTTAAATACAAAGGCATATTTACATTGTTTTACACTAATATAAATTTCCCTATTCTTTCCAATTCTAATTTTAAGCATTTCAAGTAGTCTTGAGCCAAGTCAAAATGATGCATTATCCATTCTTGAGAAAAGTGATATCAAGTATTCAAGTGATTTATAAATGCATTCATATATTAAAAAGAACACAATTTCAAAATCAACTTAAGTGGGAGAATTATATGGGTTTAATTTTCATCATTTTATTATTGGATATGTAGTTAACATTTAGTCATCATGGGTGTGATTAGGGTAAACTCCACCTAATTACATTCCACTTTTATTTATTTATTTTAAAAATATATTTTCAAGTCTTCTACCAACCTATAAAATTAAAATCTATTCACACAAACCCAACATCAGTTGTTACAAGTGATTGTGCCCTATTTTTCTATTTTTTGCAAAATACATGATTAACAAAGTAGGATGATAATGGGATTCAATAATTACCTCAACCTAACTATCATGTCCTTTAACAAACTTAGTTCTTATTTATGGGAACTTACAAATATAGATCTTGATTTCCTTTCTAATCCTTATATAAATCAATAAAATTAATTATTAAACATAAACAATTAAGTTTATATTTTCATTTCATATTTTGAATTCTTGTAATCATTTACATCTTGTCAATTTAGTTATTTAATTTCATTCTATTTATTGAAAGTATATTTATATAATTCTAAGTTATTTTATTTAATTTATCTTAATTAGGGTTAATTCACTATTTAATCCAAATTCTTGTAAAATAGTAGAACAATAATATATGATAAAATAATTTCAAAATAATATTGCATGTCTTGGACACTTATGGATATGAATACACTAATGAATCATTAAATCAAGAAAATTTTAGAAACAAATAACATGGTTTATACAAGTTTTCTCTATATAAAGATACCTCTATCAATAATTATAATATAAATCCATGTGTTATTTATAAAGGATTGTTCCTAAAAATCATATCCTTTATAGGTGTGTATAACACTTTAAATCAGTCATAAGAATCTTTTTGACTCTCAACATAACTATGTACATTTTAATGTTGATATAGTATCAGTAGTAAAAAAATTGAATGTTCAAGTCAAATTTTAACCAAAGAGGTTTCAAGTCAAGTTTTATGTGATAAAACTTGACTTATCATACAACAATATCCATTATCATCCTTGGAAAACTACCATGTAAAATGCATCTTCAAATACATTTTATATATTTTAATCAGATCATGGACGTAGATAATCATCCATCAACTTGGATTTATATAAAAAACAAATGTTTATCATAATGATCTTGATTCCTCTACTTATATTTATATCAATACATTATTCCTTGTAAGTGAATATAAGTTTTATCCTAATAATTACATGCTTACTTTCACTCTTATAAAAAACTTGCATCATACTCAAGCATGCATGGAGATTTGAGACACCTCCCCTAGTGTATCTCCTTCATCAATTAATTAATGTCTCTTTATTTATATACCATATTATTTTTATTTTGGGTTTTTTGAAAGGAAAAAAAAAATTGACTTAGATTAGTGTAGTGAATTCCTCCCTCAAGGAGTGTTATTCCTAAGGTGAACCCTTCAGGTGCTATTTTATACACATTGAAACATGATTCATCTTTGATGAGAGATACATATAAAAGAAAATCATGATTCTATTAGGGATCACCTTCTTAATAATAATTATGTAGTAATTATAACCATGTGGGAATTTCATATTGACTCATGTTTTTTGTTTGATCTCACACATATTTGAGGCTCAATGTAGAGGGGACCTTGATCCATGTTAGCCATTGTTTTATGAAATATCTTCACACTTGTGGTGGTGTGATGTGCCTTATACCTTGTTAGGATTAAAAATAATAACCATATATTATTATTTTTCATTTTAATAATATTATATATTTAACTATCAAAATTACACATTTTTATGTAAGGATAGCCATTGATTAATAAGATAGATAATTACTCAACTCAGGTGCCTATTTTTTATTTAATGGAGACCCTTGAGGTTTATGGTTATGTTTTTAAGGATATTAGTTTTAGGGTTGTAATTTATATATAATGAGGTTGTAATTAATGATTAATATCATATATATTTAATAATTTATGTCATAATTTGAAATAAATTACCTCCTTTAAGAGGCCCATGAAATTGTAAGTATTTATAAATTAAATAAGAAATCCATTTCTTTTCATATTTTTATTGTGTTTGGTTGATTTCTTCAAGTAAAAGTGTAACATACCTAAGGCTATATCACTAATTTAATCATGGGTCATATGTCTCACATTTTTTATAATGTGAGGTGTTTTTATTTTGTAAATCCACTACTCTACCATTTTTTAGTCATATACCTTATGTTCATGGTGATGTGAGGTGTATTTCCCTTAGGGAAAAACATTATTGGTATTGTCCTTGTCATCATATGTTTTAGATATTATTCTTTTTCTCTTAAACTTATTGAGTATATATAACTTTTCTTCTTCTCTACTCCATGGCTTGGGAGATCGATGAAAATGAGATCCTATATCACTTCTTTTTTGCATTATATGTGGCTGGGTCATAGTTATTTATGACTTCTATTATTAAAAAAACATGATGAATTTTTCTTAAGCTTTGTTTTCCCATTCAAAATAAAGTGGCGGATTTTCTCTTTATCCCTCCATATCTCATAAGACCCACTATCAGTTGTTTTATAAATTAAGGGGATATGGTTTCACTCTTATTGGTGATATTTGATTTTGTATGCCTTTTGTCTATACTTGTTATCTTTTTATAGATTTAATCATGTCATTAGAAACATCTCTACTTAATATCTTATACTTTTTTATGTGTTGTCACTCTAGGTGGTCCATATTAAGATACATTGGAGCTAAATATACTCTTTGTCCTATTTTTTAAAACAATTTCACCTCTCATAAACATATTTGATACCTCATTTAATTTGGGACAATTTATTTTGGATACTCTTATATATGGAATCCTTCCATATCCCATGATGATTCTCTGACCTATACCCTATTTTGGGTACCTCTAGGTGGGAGCTTATAGTAGTTATAAATTATTAATATCTTATCTTAATTTATTCTATCCCTCATGACATTACACTACCTTAATATATACCTATGATATTAATTTTTTTGGCATGGTTGTTTAAAACACAAAGAGCATTTTCTTTGACTCTTACTTATATTACACTTTCCTTATGTTTCCTTTCTCCCTTATGACATTTTACCAAGGCCTCTCTCTTAGGAATTTGACCTATTTTATTCATCATGTTCTCATAAGTTCTTTGTCTAATTTATTCATTACTTTCCCATTGAATTCATTTTTAAAATATATAATTTAGTCCATTATAAGCAATTTTGACTCTCATGATTTTTCATCACTTTGTAGTATTCATATTAATGTTGGTAATCAATACAACCTAGGGCATATAATAACTAAATATAATCTTGATGAATCATGGGGAAATAATATTTTTATGGATATTTAGCTCTTGAATAGTGAAACCAACAAAATTATAGTGTACCATGTGATTATTAGAGCCTTGAAAACTTCATGTGGGATAGGTACATCCCTTGTGTAATTGTATTATAAATAATGTTTTATTTTTTATTAACTCATCTAGGTATGGAACATTTTAATATCTGAGTTGATCCCCATCTTCATGGATCATTTCAACTTCATTTCTTTATTTGATGAGTTATATATAGTTTTCCTTACTAGATCACTTAACTCCTAAATTCATGATTTGGTTAATTTAATCATAGACCATCTTGGACCATATAAACTAGTTAAAAGGTGTAGGTTATACATAGAGTATATATAAATATCATATATCATCCCATTTAGGTTATTTGAAATTAAGAGTGTTTAATATCTTATTTGGGTATTTAATAAGCTTTTGTATCACCATTTTATCTTCAAATTTTGATTTATTATTTTGATATCCTTTCCAATTTTATTTTTATCTTTGATATATAAGTCTTTAAATTTTGGGCGCTAGATTCCTATTAAAATTATTCTATAAATAATATATATTAGATGGAATAAAAGGAAATACTATCAAGTGGATAATTATAAAATAAATTCCATTATTTTATTATACACTAAAACTAAAGGTATACTCAAATAAAATTCCAATACCAGAGAATTAATTTGCATAATGTTTTAGTAAAAATGTTTGCATATGAAAAATAGATAAGATAAAAAGTGAACAAGAATAAATTTTGTATATACTAAATCTTGAGTCACAATAATTTTGAAAAAATAGATGGCCTCCAAATGGAAATAAAATCTATGACTTAATATATTTTATTTATATTACATAGGATTTAAAGAAAGAGGGGGGATCATGTTCCATGCACATATTCCTCCTTAATAAGTTGAATAGTTTATATAGTATTTGACAAAAATATGTAAAATAAAATAGATTTGGTATGATATTACTATAATAAAATAAAATAATAATAACTCTAAATACATAGCAAATATAGTCTCTAAAAAATTGATCCTTTAGTTTAAACATCTCATTTAATTATATATCCTATGAAATTAGGGATGACATGAACCACCAAATTTTATAGATTATGTAAATGTAAATTTATCGATTAACACCTTATCTGATTAGCTAAATATAACCATTGAAGAATACACATGATTATTACCTTATCTCAAACCTAGTATGTAACTAAATATTATATATTTTATATTTATAAAATATATTTAATATATGGATTACTTGTTCTAAAAAACACTCCCCCCATTTTAGGAGAAGTTGGGGACCCTTATGAAAATTCTCAACTAAAACCTTTCCCAATTCTTTAATCCCTTTCTAGTCAACTTTGGACCCTGTGAAATATTAAACCTCCATTCTACCTTGATCTATTGAATATTTCATGATGTTTTTCATGACAAGATGGTCTTTGTCGAATACCCATATACTCTTTTGGTCTAAAGACAATCTAGGACTAGTTTCATTCTAAAAGAGAAATAATTTATAATACTTATAGTTTTATTATGCTAACTATGTTTTTTCATAGAATTAAAATCATGTTAATTTTCCTAAAGTATTAGTCTCAAAGAGTCCTACTCAACGTTTCATAAATATTTGATGATATTTTGGTGAGATTTCAATTAATTATGTAGCTTTTCTTTTAACTTGGTTGGTTTTTATATAATCTCATAGAGAGCCTAACCAATGAGATCAATCAAATATCACAGGTGTTAGTCTCCTAGACTTATCATAAGTGTTATATCTTAGGATAGACCAATCAATGAGATCATTCAACTATTAGAGGTGCTAGTATCATAAACCTCTCAAAATTGTCAAATCTAAGGAGAGATTGAATAATGATATCATTCAAATTTTATAGGTGTCAATATCCTAGACATGTCAGAAGTGTTAGTTCCTAGGAGAGCCTAGCCAATGAGATCACCTATATATTATAGGTTTCATTCTTTGAAACTTGTCACAAGTTTTAGATCCCAATAGAACCTAACTAATGAGATTGCTTAATTATCATAGGTGTTAGTCTCTCATACTTGTCAAAAGTGTTAGATCCTGAGAGAGAATAAATAATGAGACCAATTGAATATCATAGGTGTTAATATCTTATACATTTCAAAATTTTCAAATCTTAGGAGAACCTACCATTCAGATCACTTGATTTTCATAAGTGTCAATCTTCCAGACCTGTCAAATGTGTCATATTCGAGGATATCTTGATCAATGAGACCATGCTACATGGAGTAATTTTCCATGTCATGAAGAAGGCATATTAAACCCAAATTTACATAAAATTAATTAAAATTATAATAAAAATCTAATCAATGGATTCCACATGTCACCTCAATATGCTAAGTGGAAAGTTATCACTCTTGAACATATGAAGTGTGGCACCTAGACATGTTTAGGTAGACTTTATTAAAAATAGAAATAACTATTTATAGACATGTGGTGCATGATGAATTCACCCAATATACTATAGGATTAATATAAATGTATGACTACCATGATCCTTGAATTAATTAAATGTGAAATTAGGACCTAATTATACAATTCAAAACATATCATCATAACTACCAAATTTAAGCAAAGAGCACATATTTGAAATTTCTAAATTAATGTTGAATTTGGGAATCAATAAGTAGATTTTTCCATTGAGTTAATTTTTAATTTGTACAATATGGTAACTAAATTCCATTAATGTAAGAGATACTCAAGTTTCCCTATAAGTTCTTAATATTATTTACAATTATTACTAACAATTTCCTAGAGTTCATCTCCTCTTTTTTATCTCATTCTTGTGCCCATGGTGACCTTAATCATATTTCTCTACTTTCAAGATTAACCTTTTCACCATGGTTAGTTATTACTATAACCCCAAAATTAAGCTTAGGTATATAGATATCATCTTCCCCACATACATGAACTGATTTAAAAACTACAATGAAATGTTTATAGCAATCAAAGCTATGCATAAACCTACATCTAGTGATGATGGATATGAAGCATAGTTCTTAGATGACCTTAGGGCATATGATAGGTGTGTGTTTCATAAGGCCATATTCAAAACATAGGTCTTACTATGTTCTAACTTCTTTGATAATATGTTATTAACCTCAAAATGAGTGAATGATGCTACCTAGGATGTAGTTTACTCTAAAAGGTCCAAACACAAAATTGTAGGCATTTCTAGGGTCACATTTAGAACATAATACATTCTAAAAAAATACACAATCACCTAAAACAAGTTCACTATAGACAAGTGGTCCAAAAACCATGAAATATATGATTTTTTGGATCAATTTTAACTTTATACAAATTCCAAGTGCATCAATAGGGATTTCATCAACTCCTACACTATCTACACCTTATAAGAAGGGTTTCATGTTAGGATGACATTATTGAATCACTTATTTGGGGTAGGTGATTATGTGTATGTCAATATTATTTTTGTAGCCCTACTCATCGTCATCTTCAAAGGAGAAGAGATCTAAAACCTAATGAGCACTATAAATTTTTGACTGGTTCACTACATCAAAGAAGCCCAAGATGGTGGTAACTTCTACATGATGATTTTCCTACTAGATGCCAATTATGTCACCCTTGTGATGAAACCTTCTACATTCCCACTATAAAATCCACATGTCGCTATTTTTTTGTGGTTTTATATAATCTATATTGCCACCACTATATAAATAAAATCTAAGATATATGAAAATTATTCTCCCTAGTGCTCTACATGTCCATCAATAAGATGACCATGCCTTATATCTCATGAGAGATCATATAGTCCCTCAAACTAATTATAAATTTTTGCTATTAAAAGGATGAGACCATCAACCAGGTAACTAAAATTTCTAGGGCCCCCTCATCCCACCCTATTAGCTCCTATACTAATCCATCAAGAAATAAAAATCTTATTAACTAGTAGAATGCATATTTACCATTTCTTTATCCATTAATTTATAGATTGCTTAACCTTACCCATTATCATATATACAAATGTAGACAATAATTTTCCTTTAGTGTATAATAGGTAGTAGGTATTGATTATTATACCTAGGATAGAGTGGAGTACTAAGAATGAGACCCTTATGGTGTCATCAGGGCCCATGTATTGAAGTACTAGTCCCACCTCAACATCATCTACAACCATGTGCCCCATGGTGATGATGAGGTTAAACTCAACCATATTTATGACAATGAGGTGTTGGCTAGGCTTGACGTGAAGAAGAAGAAGGTAAAGTAATTCTAACCTAGGCCATTCACTTAGAGTATCCCTACTCTACTTTTTCCAACTCAGGATAGGGGATATATTATAGAGACTAATTCTCATTTTTATAAGAGGATAATATAAGGGGTTTCATATACCCATCCATGGGTTTTTCATCCCTAAATCTCTTCTCCATCTCCACCACTTCTTAAGGATTAAGATAATCTACCATAAGTTTTACATGTACTATAATTCAATGTCAATATCATCCCTAATTTGACTCTAGAGTATGGAAAACATTAGGTTCCCATGGGGATTACAACTCCTAATACATCCATCCCTTAATAGCCTAGTGGGGAATACCCTAATTTCCCTATCCCTACCAAGCTTACTTATATTACATCTCCCCATTTTACCATTGTACCCCATTCATAATTCACTTAGGTGTCCTAGATTCAACCATGTACACCACCCTCAAATCCAAATTTACCTCCACTCAACTAATTAAATTTAGATGATTCCTTATGGATCACATCTAGGCTTTATAAGCTTTTATTACCTACCCTTTAACACCTACAATGTTCAATACATATCTAAAAGTTATTTCATGACCTATTTAACTCAAATCATAGTGTCCCCCATGTTTAAATCACTAGTGATAATGGTGGATATTTATGTGATACATAATTTTATCCCTTGTTAGGTTCAACTACCTCATGGAATTCTCTCTCCAATGGTCTTATTGGTGACCATACCAATGAGTACACATATGTGTGTACTTTAGTCAACTTTGGCGACCTCGATAAAATCTATGGTAACTATATAGGATCCACACTTTACTCTAGTAAATATAAAAACCAAATCCCCTTATAATATTATGGAACAAGTTGATCCAAACAAAATTTAGAAGTTGAACTAGAAATTTACTCCATCTTAGCCTTTTATTCAACTCTTAGATTCTCCTCTTCTCTCCTAAGTCCTCCTTTTCCATCATCCTAGGTGCCTAAGGTTTTGGATTTAACTTTCAATTTTCATCATTCATATTAAATTCCCATCTCCTAAGTGATAATAAACCACATGTAAATATAACCCAAATATAATGGCATGCCTAGATATTTCTATTATCTAATGAAACTTGTACCCTTATGGTAATTGTTTTAGGACTTCACATTTGAGAGTAATTTGGAGACAATCCTAGGCTATGTATGGCCTAATAAGTGGATTTAATATCTATATTCTAAGGTATATCTCCCATTTATGTATTATTTAGCCTCTCTATACTACACTACCAGCTTGTAATGGAAAATGAAGGAGGATAAACTGAAATAAAACCTATCTAAGGTGATAGACCAAAATGTCTCCTTCACTTGCCTAACATGAAATAAGAAGGTTGAGTTAAAACATGAACCTGATTGCACTTCTAAAATGTATAGTATCTAAACATTAATATTTCACATAGAAGTCATTAATTTGATGCATGATCTAAGTTAACTATCAATAGGTTTGCTAAAGACACTATTTAATGATTACAATTGCCAAAAATACAAAGCTATTCAATCATAATATGTAACCTATAAGGATGAAATAAAACCTATAAATAGGTACTATTTTCACCAAATATTTCACCCTAGATATGGTTTTTCAATCTTTCTCTAAGATTTGGGCAACATGGGATTAACTTTAGTCTTGTGTGTTGTATATAGTAGAGGTAAACTTTTAGGTTTAATGGCTATCTCACAATATTGATCCTTGATAGATTATCACCTACACTAATTGATTTTTTAGGTGGAAAGAGATATAAAGAGACATGAAATTAAAATTATATAATGATTTAATAAACTATAATTATCTCTAATAGACTACCATCAAATTTCACTATGAAACATGACTCACAACACTAGTCTCAACATCCTAGATTTCTCTAACATTAGTATTTCAAACATGTAGGTGATATGAATTACACTATTAAAGGTGAGTGAACCATAGGTCACAATTTTAGACACTAACGCTACTCCTTATAATTAAATATAGGGTAATACACTAGATACACTTTACATGATCTATTAGAGTAAGAACTACTTATACCAAACATTAATGGATAAAGAGAAGGAAAGCATAGATAATTATCACTATGAATCACTTCACACACTTAGAAAAAAAAATTCATGAAATTAAAACCATATTTAAAATATTTATTTCAAATTCAAATAAAATATTCAAACTAGTAGGGCTTCACCATACTAGGTGTGGATTTTTTACAAAAGCCAAAATGGTTTGCATTTAAAGAACATGGAGAAGAGAGAGAAGGAAGGAAAATGGAATGGTCATTAATAAAAGTTTAAAAATGTGACATATAGTTACATTTCAATATATTGGAGTGGAGAATATAAAATGAATTTTTTCTTGGACAAGTGTCAATCTGAAGCATGCCAAACTCGATAAATTGGCATAGAGACTTTTCAACTACCTTCTTGAAACTACCTTCATGATGAAGCATCTCTTGACCTATTTAAAATAAATTAATAATAATTGACACATATTAATAATATTAGGCAGGTTGGGAATAATATATAATAGTCATCATATGCCTCCATAAGTTATAGTCTTCTTCATGACATTTGCTCTCACCATCTGTTGTCATTCATTAGTCTTCTAAGCCTCATTCTTCAAATTTTTCATCAAGGTGACCATCATATATTCATAAAAATATATGTAATAGGTGTTAAAACACCTATTTATAACCCCTTTTCCTTCCACTCTAGTAGGAATAACTTAAAAATATCCCAAATTAGACCTCTTATCTTCTCATTAGGTAGTCACTTGTATTTTCACTGCCTATCCAAGATTGCCTATGATGAATTGTGTAGAAAAGGTATTTTCATGAACATATATGATGATAAATAAATATTTATTTTATTAATAAGTATCTAAAAACATTCCCTAATGATTTTTGTTTATTATTTCCCTTCTACACCTACAAACCATAACAAAAATTATAAGAAATCCTAAAATAAGCATGTCTGTACAAGTGATGGTATGGATAAAATGAATGTCAAGGAGCCTAAGATATTATTTTATAATTTCCAAACGCTTTCCATTCAAAATTACCCCCTCTAAGTGCAACTCCTTATATACTTTCTTCATCGAGTCAAAACCATGGTTTTATGAGGGCTTTATAAGGTTTAGCTTTTGAGGGATGATTCATAAAAACTAAAAAATTAAATCTCTAAAAAAATATGAATAATACAAAGTGTATAACCCTATGAAACTACCCTTATCTCCTTAGGGAAACATGCAATGTATTTCTATAGGTGTGAGCATTTGAAAATTGTCCATCGAGCTTTCTTTTTCATTCTAAACACCCCTAAGATGATTTAAGGTAAAAAATGACTACTCTATTTAATCCCCTAAAATATTGGTTATACATCATCATAAAATATCCCTTGAAGTTATTTACATGGTTTATAATGATCATGTGGTCATATAAATGAAACTAGGCAATTATAGGGCTTAGGCCTAGTTCTAGGCCTAATAGACCTAATTGGGTATAACTATATATTTAATTCTTCTCAGGGTTTCCAAGGCTTGTAAGTATAGACATATAAAATTGGCCACTAATGGATATATACCTAAGTTTAGATAAATTATTACAAACCTCTAAAAATTTAGCTTAATAATCTCTAAGAGTCTCAAATTTGGCTTCATAACCATGCAAATAAATCAATTTTTCTCATAAATCAATTAAATTGAAAAAATACACAAATCATTTAATTCAAAATCCTAAAAAATGTTCAAAATGCCTAAAAATAACTAATTAAAATCAAATCCTAATAAAATACTAATTGAATTCATTCATGAGAAATTAAATTAATTATCAAAAAGGAAAATTCAATAAATATCCCAAAGAGCATCTCATAAGCTAATCATGACCTTTTTGTGAGTTTTCCAGATGTAAAATATCTCAAAACACACTTATTCATGTTAATCATGAGATTTTGGACACCTATTAACCCTATTATGGTTAATTAAAGCCAACCAAGGTTAATATTTAACCCATTCCAAGTCATTTTAAATCCTATAAAAGCAATCCTAGAGATCTTCATTTGGAGAGCTTGGAATATAGTAGAGTTATAATACAAGATTCGATTCATAAATAAAATGCATAGTGTTATAATGTCAAAATCAAGCCAAGACATCAAGACAACCATGGTTCTAAGAGGAGATGGAGATATCCAAACCCCATATATGAAGATCTTTTAAGCACAATCTGAGAAAGCCAATGAATACACCATATTAGACCAATAAAGGAAGGTAAATAAGTTGTCATTTATTTGAATTTTAGTTGTGTCTTCATTTGGTTTATTCAATAATCTCCCCTCATGATCTATGCCTAGAGATGTTAGCTTGTTTATTGTATTGATTTCATAATTTTTTTAAACTAACACTATACTAACCTCCTCTCTTGAGTCAAATTCGTTGATCATAGATGTCATGCCTAATAGGACCTAATACATCCCACATATCAAGGAGATGATTATGAATCTTTTTCAATATTAATTTAGATTCTTTAATATCTCAAAAATTGATTTTCTAACATTGTTTTGGCCATATTTCATTGTTGTTAAATCCTTGGGTTTACATAGTGACCACTATTGTTTAGGTGAAACCACCAATAGTTAGACCATAACTGCCAAAGATTCCACCTAACCAACACCTAGTCTATGTAACCACTGAAGGTAAAATTGTAGGGGATAAATGGACCTAAATATTTCACTTTTATTTTTTTATCATTTCATTCCTTTATTTATTATTTTTAGGATCATCTAAATCCATCAAATAAACTTTGGATTGTATGTTTTTATCAAATCT
This sequence comes from Torreya grandis, assembly GCA_037957365.1. Taxonomy (NCBI): domain Eukaryota; kingdom Viridiplantae; phylum Streptophyta; class Pinopsida; order Cupressales; family Taxaceae; genus Torreya; species Torreya grandis. The sequence continues at coordinate 34,026 of JARHVA010007107.1, read as the reverse complement.
GAACTAACCAAGCCTAACCTAATGCATTTCATCTTTTGTGGTATTGAATTTAGGTCCATAGGTCTTCACTAATGTTATTTATCTATCATCAATGATTCTAGACAACTACTAATGGTATATATCTATCATCAATGATTCTACTCAACTACTGATGGTTATTTATTAACTTATTGGCTACAGTTTCCTAAAACCATCAATAATCACCTCTAAACATTGATTATCACTATGTAAAAAATAAATACAAACCCAAGATCTAAAATTTTAAAATCATTTATTTAACAAATAAATTTATTCTAAGTAGGATGTTATAATCCAAAAATTTTAGGATGAAGGATTGGTTTGAATATTACATTAAATGTTTTTTACTAATCACAAATTTCAATTTGGGTTCTAAAAGGAACTTAGTCAAATCATACACACTTGAATTTGGGTCTAAAGTAAACATGTTTAATCTCACACATTTGAATGTTGGTGCTTAAAAATAATACAGGATTGGTTATGTCTTATAAACATTTTGTTTTTAGTGCTTAAAATGAATCCTATGTCTTGAACATTTCCAATTGGTGCTTTAAAACAAACCTAAGACAAATCTTGCACATTTGAACTTTGGGCCTAAAATGAACCTAGGTGATTTTGATTAATTTGGTTTTATTCAATCTTTTCAATTTTCACACTTAATCCAAGGGACATAGTAATGAACAAACTATCATATTCAAATTTGGTTCTTAAAATCAAACATCACTCAAAATTGTTTGTTGATTGTTTATTTCATAAAATTAATAGCATGTGTATGCTATCCTCCCATCCCATTTATGAAACTTCTAGGATAAAAAGTGCCTTTCCATTACAATTTATTGCCTAGTCCAATGCATAAAAATAATTTTGCCTAATCTCTCCCCAAAACTCACATAGTATTGGGTGATCTAAAAGTAATAATAAAGTATTTCTACTTGTATTTTATTTTCATGCATCTTGGCTTATGAAAGGGGTGTCACTGCCTCTAATGATTTATCCAGGGAAGAGTTTACTTAAGGCCTCATATCTTGGTAATTTTTAAACCCATTTCCATGAGGGTGGTATATAAATTGGGATCACCCCACTAGGATGTTGGTTTGAATAGTTAAACCGTCTCCATTAGTGGTAGGTTAATCTCAGGATGTATGATCGATATGAACATTTCACTACATTGAGAAAGTGATAGATGTAGTGGTCTTAAAAAGGACAAGACATTTTCATAAAAATTAAATTGACATATACTCAATTTATGTGTTATTTATTTTGTGTGCATATGTGAAAGTGTTTACACATGGGATCAAGCTATACAGTAAAAAACTTGTAGGTTTTAGTCAACCCCACTTGCCACACCTTGATAGGATTTAGGATGATATGTGTGGTTGTATTTCTATCATTCATTATTTTATTTATTGGTGTGTTATAACTAAAAATTGTTGTTTAAATCACATCTTGAATGAGTCTTGTGCCCAACATCACTCCATTATTTGAGGAGGCATTATGTTATTTCTTTAACATCTTGATTTAACTTGGAAAACTTTTGTGTCAAAACATTGATTAGATGCTTGATTGATAAAGGTAACGTTATGCCACCTAAATAATTCCAAGTTTTTTGCCTTTATAATCTTTGAAACATAAACCCTTGTCATATATTTTTGGAGAGATAACACCATTACACTACCCAAATTATTATAGAAGACTTGTCTTATCTTGTATCCAAATTATCATTGTTTAAAAAAATCATTTGAGCCTTGTTGGATATTTTTTTAGCATAGTCATGTTGTTTAAATTCACCTATATTATTGTCATCAAAATCCTAGTTTACCTTAGTTGAGTCTTTGATTGAGTTTTCCAAGTTTAGATTTAAACATTGATTGATTTATTTTTAGGCCTCAACATGTAGGGGCTGATATATAGATATTTCTCTTTTGGGTTGTGTAACTTGGGTTAATCCATTACTCATGTTTGGAAACTTTATTATTTTTGCCTTTGTTTGATTGAATTAGTCCATCTTCAAAGTTCCTTTTGTTTAGTTCTTTTCATCGATCAGATCATGTTTATGTCTAGAATCAAGTGCCTTGTCTTTACCAAACTATTTCAAGTTTTTTAGATTAATCATTATCATTATCCTTTGTTTCAAGCCTAGATTTTGACATCATTTGGACAAGATCCATGCAAATGTTTATTTGAGCCTATATTTTGACTCTACATTTTGACAAAAGACCTAGCAACATTTACCTTCCTATTTTAGATCTATTTGGAACACATTTGGACATTAGAGTTGGAATATTATTTTTGGTTTTTTTTTCTTGAATTTGTTTGTCTCAAACATTTTACAATTGAAATTTGGCATTATACTATTTTTTCCAAATATTTATATAAAACATTTTGGAAATACAACTCCACCCTCGACCTAACTAGATCACGTTTGAACCCTTTGTCTTTTCAGACATAGCTTTTAAGAGTTTGTAAAAGTCTAATCCATCATGTTATGAAGCATTTATCATAGATTTGACCATGTCTCACTATACATGTATTGGAACTTTGTATAATATAGGATATGGAAATGTTAGCACACAAGAAGAATTTGCTCAAGACCCTTATGATAATGAGGTTTTTTGGGAGATGAAATCATATCCACCATACAACACTGAAATAGGGGAATAGAGTCAAGATCCTTTGGCCAAATATTTGGTTAGCAACCCTCATTACATGAAAAATTATCAACAATAGATATATCAATATTTGGATAGTGTACTTGTGATTATAGAAAACATTCAACAATAATCTTATTGTGCTACAATATCATTGAATTATGAGGTAAGGCATGATAATTTGTAGAATATATCAATAGGGAATTAACAAAAAAATGATCAAGCCTCTTCTAGTTATCATAATGACATGGTACCAATACCATAACAAGATCCATGTATGCTTATCATGTAAAGAAACCTCATAGAGGACCATTTATTTCAAATGCATACAAAAAATCAAATGTATCAAGACCCTAGTGCATAACTTTAACAATATGACCATGGTAAATAAGCCTCTTATTGATTTAAATCCTTCCATAGGAGTTTTAAGGGAATTGACTTGTCAAAAAAATTAGGGTTTAGACCCATTTACACAAAACACTTTGGTTAAAAACTTGTTTAATACCCCAAACATCGAGGAAGTATCTTCCACTTCTACATTAAATAGTGAGGAAAACATAGTGCACAATGTGCAAGCAATATCCAATTAAGACCAAAGTGGTGTTAACACACAAACAAACAGTGAACAAAAAAATGTGTCTTTCATTAGAACCATTTATGGTTCTTGAACTCAAGGAGTATGAGTTTATATTTCACAACCTCGACCAAATACCTCTAATATTAAACCAACTACTTCATCAAGAACCCAACAATAAGGACTAAGTAGTCAACTAATGACCAATGTCATGTCATAATAGAATGTGATGAATCCTATTCATCCCTAATAGGTGATGAGTAATATTCGACAACAACATACACCATCTAACCAACCCACACAACAGAGGTATAAAATATTTCCACCTTAAAAAGGGGAAACTAATATTTCACCTTGATAGATAGCAGTGAACATACCTCTTTCATTAGAAACTAGCATGCCAATGCAAAAGTAAATGATGTTTAGCTAATAATGTATATATATTGTTCAATGATAGATTCCAAATCTCCAACATGTGTCCACTTCCAAATAAGGATTCATGCAACAAAGAGGTTCCAAGGTTCCTCAAGTATCTACTAGGCAACAATTTCCTTTCATGTAAAAGGTGCCTCAAGTTTAGAGATATGATCTTAGTTCACAAGTCCCCCCTCAACAATAAATTTTGATTAATCAACAACATGTCCATATTCAACCTCAATAGGTATAATATGGTTATATCCCTCTCTCCCAACCTCAATATCCCCAAAATCAATCCTATATACCTAATCCCAACCAAAATATCACACTACAATACATGTAATTTTAACAATCGCACCGAAATCTATGCATGTGTATTCCTAGTCCTTTCCCTACCCAATCCATCATACCCCAACAAATACCTTGATCATACCCCAATCAAATTAATCCAGTTGTGACCACTTAACCATCACATTAGTCTAATATTATTTTAAGTTTCCTCAAACAAGAGTTAAAACAAATGAACGATGCAATTGTTCCCATCCAAGCTAGGAAACAAGTCAAAAAGTTTGATTTGGATGATGTGTGTTCTTACCCTTGCAACATGCAATACTTAAAGATACCATTTCCTCTAGGTTATGATCCACCAAACTTTGATAAATACAAGGGGAAAGGTGACCCCAAGGCACATCTGATAGAATTCTTGTTCATGTGCTAACTAGTGGCCTATAGTGACATATATTAATTATTTTGGTTTCTAAGAAGTCTAGCTAGGCAATCTTTGCAATGGTTCTTGAAGTTACCAAACAATTCAATTTCTAATTTTGATGATATTTTGAGCTAATTCATAAAACACTTCTCTTATAATATTGATAAATATATTTTTTTAGTAAACTTAATACAAATAAAATAAAAACCAAGTGAAATATTTGAAATATATATATAGTGATGGAGAGCCCTTGTAAGTTGATTTATTTATAGTCTACTAGACAAACAACTGGCTACTATATTCACCAAAAATCTACACGATGAGATATATTACTATCTAGAGTTGTAGTGTGTTTATATGTTCAAATAAATCATTGACAAATGTTTAGTGATTTAATGAACACTTATTAACAAATTGATCATTAAACTAACTTCATGAAATCATAATAATGGCTAGCATCAAAACCAAAATCATGGCCAAAATCAACATCTAGTCCAAATGCAAGTGTCACAATTGATATAGGCTAATAATGATAGACCCAAGTAATTCAATCACAATAAAAATGTTATATGGAATGGAGTTATGGAGTTACAACATGTCCAAATGATGGAATCACCATATAATCATCCTACACTACATTTCTATCTTACTCCTAACCAATAACTTTTTAGCAGTTGTAGCATATGTAGCAAGCACAACAACCTCAACCAGTACAATAAATACAATAAACACCATAATATATGCCTTTGAAAAACCCTCCTATTCTAAGGATAAATGTGCCTACTCATCATTAATTTAATAACCTTATATATCCCATTGAATAAATCTTTTGCACACTTGTAGTAGCTAGCTTAATTACATGGCATATCCTAAAAGAATAATTTTGTGAGGTTGATGACATGCCAGATTGGTATAGGCTAGAAAAGATATGTGATGTTGGTAAGGTTAGTGGACATAATTTAAAATTTTGTGTGTAAATTAGACATGTAATTTAGAATATGTTAGAAAGTTGAGAGATCACATTGGATCATGGAGCTTATACCTCTAATCATAGCCTCAAATTTTATCATAATCCTTTTCCATAATGTAAAAATCAACAAAAACAAAAACATAATAATAATCAACAACAATAGTGGCTAGTGAAACATCAACAAAAATAGTATGAAAATAAAAGGCCAAACCAACAGATTCAACAAAACCAATAGTACAACTAATAATGAAAAATACAAAGGTTAGAATGGTAACAACCAACAAACCTACCATGTAGTTGCACATGATTATAACTTAGTTGTAGACCATATTTTAGAAGGTCATGTTAACACCATTTCAACTAATCATAGGCCTTATACCAATCAGAATAGACCATTGCTAATCATACCAAATCAACCAAAACATTTTGATATGCTTTCCTTGACATAGGACAACATATATGTAAACCAAAAAGTAAATACTCCCATGTTAGGACCTTATATTGATAACTCATCATTATCCCATGACCATGCAAAAGTGCATCAATAACCAACACTTATCCTATTTGGTCCCCCTCCACCTTGATTTTTTAGCAAAAATAGTCTTGTTTCTAATCCTAAGTGTGTAATCATAACTTAGAGGTCAAACATTACCATATTAGGCCCACAACCATCTACCACTTCACCCATCATCCAACCAACCATTCTACCTTGAAACAAACCATATACCATTGTCTAAGAAAATATCTTTGACATTATAGAACAATTAGGAAAAACATAAACACTAATCTCCATTTTAGATTTATTATGTACATCTACCATCCATAAAAACATCTTGACAAAGTTCCTTGGTGAATTGATAGTTCCAAATGACATATATCCTAAAAAATTTAAGCTTTGGTTGGACACCTAGATCTAGACCAATAAGTTACCTTCAACTAAATAGATATGCCATCCCTTTGCCCACTACAAAATAATCCATTAAATATCAAATTTTACGTAGAGAGGTACAAAGTGAAATATGTCCTCATAGATAATGGATCAGATCTGAATATAGTATCTCTAAATCTTATCAATATTCTCATGTACACCTTAATAGATCTCCAAGTAGAAACAATCACCATCAAAGCCTACAATAAGAAAGAATGATAATCACAAGGCACTATTAACTTTATAATTATCATTGGAACCTTGACCCATGGTACACTTTACCATGTGTTAGATCTTGATTTATCATACAATATGCTTTTGGGTAGACCTTGTTTGCATGATATTCATATGCTCCCATAAACATTGCATCAGTGTATCAAGTTCTCCTATTCAAGTATGGAGGATATTATTCTAGGTGATTTGCATCCATATGAGCATTTAAAACATCTAGAGGTCAAATTCAATAGTAACAATTACCATTTTGGCATGAATCCAATCATAAATTAGGACAAAGAAAAAGTAATACTTATTAATTTACAAGAGGCCAATGGCATTTAACCTAATACCCTTATTTCACTTTCCCACATGCCACCTCCTAAAATGTCCAATCATTATACTATATTGGATAATGGTATAGGAGACTATTTGGTGAATGACACCTTTCACATTATAAAGTCTCCATAAAACCCCAAGTCCTTTGGAAGACCTAAGGCCAAGCCACTCATGCAATGTCAAAGAAATGGAAAAGGCCATCAACATAGTTCAACACCCATCACTTTTATACTATCCTCTAGAAAATAAAAGGGCCCTCTCAAAGGTGATGAATCATGATTATAAAATGACAAATTGGTCAACTGTGATAAAAATACAAAGTATCTTATTCCTAATAGGATCATGAAAAATCAAGACTACGAAGGAGGAAGTCTTGGACCACATCAATAAGGAACACTTGAGCCAATTTATATGACTAATTATAAATTAACCTATGGACTTAGATTTAAACCACTTAAGGGTGACCCCACATATCTTATTCAAGTTCCATCGCCAATGACTAGTGACAACAATATTGGTAGTAAAGCAGAGTATGATCATAGCCAATTTGATGACTTATCCCAAACCAATATATTTGATAATAATTCCATATGTACCCCTCAACTAATCATTAATCATAATCCACTACCATTTTATTATCCGTAATTCATATATTGGGACCAAAAAGAATCCAACATGTTGATTGATGAGTTCCAAAATGATGAGGCCTTCTACAATTTTGTAGTCCTTAGGGAGAATGTTTCATTAGGAGATCATAAATTATGGTTCTCAATGCAACTAGACCCTAAATACTATGTTGTATAGTAGGTGAACATCTTTAGCCAAAAATAAATTAATAAAACATTGAGGTCCTAAAGTGAAAACCTCTTTGAGGTGCTTTCTGACCAGGGAAAAATTAAAGATAAAGGTCAATCTACTAGTGAAAACCTATTTCAAGTACCATTATATGTGGCTGTTCAACCTTCTTCAAATTTAGACTAGGATACCATCAATGAAAAACTTTTCTACAAGTATGCATTTAGTCTTGATAAAGAATAAGATTTTGAGTGAATCATTAACAATCATAAGAATGATGAACTTACCTATAGATTTGAATTTAGTCTTTAAGAAAAAAATACTTTGATCAAATCATATAGATTTTCCAATTGTATTTGTTACATGGTCATCTCTCCCATTGGGAATTTTGATTCTTCATTTCTATTAGAGCTCAAAGTAGTCCTAATAGAGGACTCTGGCATAGCCAAATAGTTGAAATCTTTGCCCACTATTCTCAAAGATGGTTTGACCCTTCAAGTGTAGGATAGAATAGAGGTAAACATAGGGTCCCTAGATGACCCAAAGTGTATTAAATTAGGTTCATCCCTCACTAAGAATGAGCATGAAGTCCTTATATCCTTTTTGATGGAATTTATAGATATATTTACATCAACATATTTTGACATGCCTAGTTTAGACCTCACCTTGGTTGTTCACCACCTTATGGTACATCCTCATGCCAAACTAGTGAAGCAAAAGTTAAACAAAATTCATCCTCACACTATTGTATTAGTAAATAAAGAGTTGTAAAATATCTTAGAAGTGAGATGTATTAGGCTATCGACTACTTTGAATGGATTTCTAATGTACTGGTAATCATTAAAAGATCAAAAGGAATAAAAATCTATACTAATTTTAGGGGAATTAACAAATCTTTACCAAAGGATGAATTTTCATTTCCAAACATTGACATGATAGTTGACTCCACTTTGGGTTATGAGGTGCTTTCACTGATGGATAGATTTTTAGGCTACAACTAGATTTGAATATCACTAGATGACCAACACAAGATAGTGTTCACCACTCCATGAGGAATAATATATTATCAAGTTATGTAATTTTTTCTTAATAATTTAAGTGCCACTTATCAAAGAGCCATGACAATCATATTTCATGATATGATCAATGCCATTGTCTAATATTATGTCGATGACATACTACACAAATTAAAAACTATGGTTGATCATCCAATAGCATTAAGGAGTATATTTGAGTGACTATGTGAATAAAAAATTAGGCTCAACCCTAAGAAATGTGTTTTTGGAATCACAACAAGAAAATTTATTAGCTTTATTGTGTCTCATAGGGGTATATAAGTTTATCCAACCAAAGCATAAGACATAATAAAGATGCCACCACTGATCAATCTGAAGTAGCTCCATAGTTTATAGGTCAAAATCTAGTCTATTTTATGCTTCATATATCAATTTTTTGATAAGTGACACCCATTTACACCAATACTAAAGAAGGGTGTAACATTTATTTTGGATGATGATTATCAAAAAAAATTTCAATAGCTAAAGGTCTATCTTTTAAATCCACTAGTCTTATCACCTCCTATACTAGGGAAACCATGCCTTTTGTATCTATCAATGATAGTAAAAGCCCAGGGGGAAATTATATATCAACACAATGATAGTGTAAAATATCATGTAGTGTATTATCTAGGTCATACATTAGTCATGTATGATCACAACTATATGCCCATTGAAAAACCTATTTAGCTATGGTATTTATAGACCAGAAACTATGATACTACATGTTGAATAATAAGACCATGGTAATTTCAAAAGTAGATCCACTCAAGTATATACTATCTAAAATAGTGCTACAAGGCTGCATGGCCAAATGGATCATTATTTTTAGTGTGTTTGAGATAGAGTATGTGAATTAGAAGCTATCAAGGGGTAAGCTCTTATAGATCAGGTTGTTAAATCACCTCTTATAGACATAAAATCTTTGGCATTCAAATTTCTTGATGAATACATCATGACCATCATTGACACATCTATTGATTAGTAGCACTAGAAGCTATATTTTTATGGTTTATTTATTTCCCATATATTGGGAGTATGTCTTTTGTTTATATCACCACAAAGTATCTAATCTCCAAGTCATTTAGAACCAACTTTATTTATACCAATAATATGGTCAAATATGATGCACTTATAATAGGGATTTGATAGGTATTACAATGGAACATATATCATCTAAAGGTTTTTGGTGATTCAAAATTAATCAACAATCAACTTATAGGCCACTTTTATACTAAATATGACAAGTTGGTTTCATACAAGGCCATGGTTGACACTTTCAAGTAGTAGATTATTGATATTCAATTTGAACATATACCAAGGGAAATTAATATACTATAAGATGCTATGGTTACCATTTGATCTTTTATTTTACATGTAGACATAGCCAAAGAGTATCAGTTCCTCAATGAGAATCTAACATTAGTATCTCATAAACCATCAATTATCATAATGATTTGTGATATTGTTGGTCCTAGTTATACTTGGTATTATGACCTATATGCTTGTTTACATGACCATATTTTAACTCCAAAATTATTCCAAAAATATACTAAAGACTTCATCCACAATATGCAACATTATACCTTACTCAGACTAACCCTATACTATCATAGTTTTGATGGAATTTTGCTTCATTACTTACCTTTGATAGAATATATACTAGCATTATGGTAAGTTCATGAATGGGTATGTCTCGTCCAAATTAGTGAGGCATTATTTTCCAAAAATCTCTTATGTATTGTTTATTATTGGCCAATTATGTACATAGATGCAAGTGAATATGTCAAAAGATGTGATAAATGTCAATGTCATTCTAATCTAATTCATGACCCAACCAAGAATTTGAAACCATTGTTGACACCATGTCCATTTTATACATGATGCCTCAATCTCATTAAGAAGATAAACCCCTCCTTATTAGATAGCCATAAACATATCCTCACTATCACAAAATATTTCACTAAGTGGGTTGAAGATATACCCCTCACATACATGACTCAAAACCAAATTTCCAAATTCATTTTCAACCATCTCATTTTCTACTATGGCATCCTTTTTGACATTATATCTAATAATGGAGGATCATTAAAGAGAAAGGATGTTAGAAATATATGTACCAAATACAACATCACATAATATTTATTGATGGCATATTACCCTCAAGGCAATAGCCACATTGAAGCATCAAGCAAAACCGTTATCAAAATCTTTGAAAATATTGTTAATGATGTTAGTTAAGATTAACACCTTCAAATATTTTTTGCCCTCTGGACATACCATACCAGTCACCATACCCCAGTAGGAAATATTCCATACTCACTTGTTTATGGAACTAAAGGCATTATTCCCATTAAGGTTGAGTTACAATGCATATCATAACCAACTATGTGGTCACTATAATCAAAATCTGCAACATAGACAATTTGAGCTTGGTTATCTTGAACTCAAATAAAACCAAAAGAATACCATGGCTAAAAAGAATCATAAAGGCAAGTTCAAACCCAATTGGGTTAGTCCTTTCATCATTATTATAGACTATGATGTAGGAGTATACAGGCTCTCCACACTTGATGTTGATGAACTTGATGATCTTATGAACATTATATGCCTCAATTGGTATTATACTTAAGTGATATGATGTATTATCTATGTGGACTATTTCAAGTTGTACCATATTATCCATATTCTTCTTTGTACCATACCATTCTATCATTTTATCATCATATCAACCTATCAACCAATCACTTTGGATATCACTTATCCATTCTAATATCCCATTCTATTAACTAAATCATGTTTTGATCCCTCTTATTATATCCCATTTGACCTTGGTTCACCCATTAGTTTCATGTTTTCAACATGAAGAATTAGATCAGTTTTAGTAGTTGTTTCAAGAATTCCAAATAGAGATAGTATTTTAGAGAAATATGATATAAATTTTTATAGTTGCATCCTTTATTTTTTGTTCTATTATATATCAAGTTTGTTTATGTGAGATTTATTATATCTTCCTAAAGGGTAAACCAGTTTCTCACTAGTCTTGATACTAATTAACTACCTATGGGTAAATTAGTATCATTGATCTAATCTATTGTATCTTGGTTATAACTCCCTATGGGAAACTAGGTCCAACATTTTTTATTGTGAATTGACATACTAACTATCCATTATTATGTCTTATTATGCCATCATACCAACTATGCCTATTTTATTTGAATTGGCTATTTTATTTGAATTGGCTACTACACTAGTCATATTCCTCCACTGTAAGGTGGAACTACTATGACCTAGTGCAATTTTGGGACTATGTGGGTCATGATGAATACTTGTTAAGGTAAGATTAGTCCCCCTTTTCCATCATGCTCTCCCCATTTTGTGACCATAAATTTCAAATTTTTACACAGCCTCACTATTCTATGAGCTTGGAACATTTAGTGTCTCATCATTATCAATTGAGTTGACATACCTAGAAAATTCCAAAAACATTTATAAAACCATTTATAAAAACTAAAAACATTGACCACTTTTTCCCTTAAGAATTATAGTAACCCTTACTAAGTCACAATAAATCACTTGACACTTATTTTCCCCATCCTTTTTGGCTTTCTATCCCATGCTCTTTCCATTTTGAGAGCTCATTCTTATTCTTATATCACATCCATCATGTTTGTTTTTCGATCATCATTGGTTTCGTCTATCCCATTTCTTGAGAAAAATACATTCAGCCTAAAGTTTTATTAGATATATCATCCATATAACTATTTAGGTAACATCCACTTACCTCATGCATATAGAGATAGCTTGACCACCCCCTTCTTTTTCTTATATTTTCCCGTCGTGTTTATTTGTTAAGTTGTCACCTATTTTCTAGGGATAATGTTCATAGAATTGTTTGTGTCACATTTTTTGTACTAACATTGTGACTAAATGATGTTTTTTTTTCTATTTTTTGTTTATTTGTTTGTGTGTTAATTTATTTTCTTTCTACACTATTGCCTTGATTCAATTCTGCGTGCATTCATTGGGTAATTGCTTGCACATTTATACTTGGATCCATCCATATTTATACATCTACATTATCAACATGATTTTTATCATTGGTACATTATCTTACCTTGAGTATTAGATCATGAGAGTCTGTCCTTATGCATATTTTGGCCAAGTCCTGATGATATTATATCATGATGCCTACCATCACATTTTATATAAAAATCACCTTCAAGAGGTTTATACATCAATGTCAGTATCAACATATCCTCATCACCAACACCTACAACAATCTCGATCTAATCCTAATCATATCTAAAATAAATTAATTAAATAATGAAAGAATTTCAACCTTTGTTAGTTTGAATGAGCATCTCCCTACTAACAGGTTATCATAATTCATCTTTATCCTCTATATAAACTTATCATCATAATGTTTTCAATAATCTATTACCAGTCATGTTTTTCCATAATCGGGGTCTAATTATTATAACCGTGTATGGGTAGATCATTGCACATTATCCCACCTACATTCTTAATGATTATAACCACCTTTGGGTAAATCATTATGTTTTCATCATTTCTAATGATATACTTTATTCTTCCACTTAGGGCATGTTATTATCCTATTTATATATCTCAACTAGAGTAGCTCCATATTCTCAATGATTAGAACCACTTTTCAGAAAATCATTGTGTTATCATACCACATTGCCACATCAGGGTACAATGCTTATAATTTCCTTTGGGCAAATCATTGTACACCATCCCACTTGAATTATTAATGACTTTGACTAACTTTGGCTAAATCATTGTGTTATCATCTCATCATCTTAATTTGATTGGTTCCCCCTCTCACTTATTTCTTTCAAGGGAACATTTTCCAACTACTCCCTCCAAGGGCACCCTATAGTTCATTCATCACCATTGAAGTCATAAGCACAATAATACCATTTTATTCTTTAAAAATACATTATTGTGCCTATAGCTCATAACACCTTCCCAAATAAGGGAAAACTCTAGAAATCTAAAATTGGACACCAATGGCTTTATATCTAACTTTAGAGTAATTCTTACCAACCTCTAAAAATCTAGTGTAAAAATCTCTATGAATCTCAAATTTGGCTTCATACCCATGAAAATAAATCAATTTAGCCCATAAATCAGTTAAATTGAATAAATGCACAAATCATGTAATTCAAAATCTTGAAAATGTTCAAAATTCCTAATAGGGATAAATTAACATCAAATAATAATCAAATCCTAGTCAAAGCCAAATTGAATTTATCCATGAGCAATTAAAGCAATTATCAAAAAGGAAAATTCAATAAATATCCTAAAGATCATATTAGAATCTAATCATGACCTTTTTTGAGTTGTCCAAATGGAAAATATTTTAAAGTACACCTATTAATGCTAATCATGAGATTTTGGACACATATTAACCCTACTGGGGTAAACTAAGCCAACCAAGGTTATGATTTAACTCATTCCACATCATTTTAAAGCCTATAAAATCAAGACTAGATATCTTCAATTGGATATCTTGGAACATAATAGAGTTATAATGTATGATTTGATTCATAATGCAAATGCATAGTTTTATAATGTCAAAATTAAGCCAAGACATCAATCCAACCATGGTGCCAAGAGGAGATGGATATAGCCAAACCTCATTGATCAAGACATTTTGAGCACAATCTAAGAAAGATAAAAAACACATCATCTTGAAGAAATAAAATAAGTTAAATAAGTTGTAATTTCTTAGAATTTTATTTGTCTCTTTATTTTTTTTGTCATTGAGTTCCCCCCATGATATAGGCCTAGAGATGTTAGCTTGTTTAGTGTGTTGATTTCATTATTTTTTTAAATAACACAATACTAACCTCCTATCTTGAGTTAAATTCCTTGATCATAGTAGGTATTTATTATCTTGGTTTATCCTCAATTCAACTATAAATAACATCCCACATCCATACAAGCTCTCTCATTTCACCCTCCCAATCTTCATGTGCTCAACCTAGAGATTAGACTGTTTGGGAGTGTCCTCTATCCAAGACAAAATAGAGGTCATCTCCCATATTTTTTTGGATTAAATAAGGTTAAATATGGATATTATATGTATTTTATGACCCTCTTCACCAAATTTAATGGCTAGATCACACCTATAGAGGCCTAAAAACTCAAATTTCTCAAAAATGACTAGTTGGTTGCTAGTATTCTTACGCTTCATTGGGTTCAAAATAAGTTAGTATTTTTTCACCTTATTGTTTAGGTATGAGAGTGAAAATGAAGCATTGATTATCTTGTTATAAAATTGTCAAGTGATTATTATCTTTCCATACTTCTTCACAACCTATCAGACTACCTATCACACACTATGCCTTCTCATTTATTCTAGCTTACACCTTACCAATATTGGTTGTACATGTGTCTAGGTTGAAGATAAGGTCTTAGTTTTATAACTTGGAATAATAATTACTAATTTATAAATGATATACATGTGTTTCATGAACTCATTTTAGGTTTTAACCTACCTTAAAACCTTTAAACATTGTTCTACCCTTTACTTAGGTCAAGACTAAGTATACTCTATTAAGTAGTCCTATAGATGTTGACTTATGAATATGAATATTATGAGTATAGTCATGAATTTTACAAGAAATATGTAATATTCACTATATATTTTCAATAGACTTGATACCAATGTACACCTAGTTGAAATCCCCTATGCTTTGATAAACTTATACTTGCCTCCTACTCTATAAGGTTGGTTGTGTATCATCATTTACCTTTGGAGACCCCTGTAGGTGATGACCTATGTTAAATTAATATAATTAAACCCTATTGATTAATCTTGAGAGTCATTAGGTCATATCCAAATTTAAATAAAAACTAGACATATAGACCATTATCTCAACTCCCATCACTAACACATTATGGATTTATAGACCGACTACAGATACCATTTATGGAAAGTGAGACCTATAGGTTGTCATATGCATGAATTTACTTACATCCCTATTTATGTTATATTTATTGGAGATTATTTCACACTTAACTGAGTTAATTACATTCCTAAAGACCATAGTTTCACTTCAATACTATAGGTCACTATAAGTCATGCCATTTTTAGTCATTTCAACACAGTGTTTATTAAGTGTCTTAGGTAAGAACTTGTTTGAGTTAGAAACCTCTCAAACACCAATCTCCATTAGTCAAGAAAACACTTTATTGTGTCAAATAATTACAGTTAGACTTGGGATATAATATGAAAATTATCAGTACTATCTAAATCTCAAGAATTTCACCACTGAGTGGCATATCATATGATCAAAATATGATTCAAAGAAGTTAAGGTAGTGTCTCAAATGCAAATTTCATAACTTGGACACATTCAACTAAATTTTTAATACACATAAAGACCTCACCATCATCACCATATTAATCTATATACCCTTAGGCTTGTTTTAAAGAGTCAAGTGAGTTATAACACTTTCATCTTAACACTCTCAGACCTTTATGGTGTTGGCATCAAACCATTATAGACTGCTTGTAGGTGAAGATATTCTTTAAATTATGTGTTAAATTAGTTTTAATAACCAATTTATAACCTTTTAATGGATCAATATCACTAATTCCACTTTGAAAGTTCATTCACCATCTTAGTACCTTATTGCTTCATCAACATGAATGATAAAGGATTCCTACCACTTGACTATAGGTGACTATCACATGTTTTCTTGAATGTGTATAATTCTAACTATGATTTAGACCTTTCACTCCATCAATGCCACTTTTGAGACCCAAACTTCAAAGGAGGATATAGTAACTATGATATGAGAGTGGAAACAACATGTATCATTTCATATAATACCAATACAAGAGAGAGAAACTTCTATAACTGATGAAAGAATGTATGGAGAGTTTAGTGATGTCTTCAACTAGAAAAACAAGGCAAACCTGCTTATTCCTTAAATTCCACATGTGAAAAATAGACTCAAAACCATGTAAGGAGGATGTTAATTCCCTTTAATATCATGTATAACACTTGGTTTTCTTATACCAATCCAATCAGAGGAGAAAACTAAAGGCCATGGGAATGTGTAGGCATAAAAGAGTCATCAACCTTCTTATAAATGGTTCATAGATCATGGTACACCAAACCTACCATTATTTACATGAGTTTTTATTGCACAAATAGTATTAGCATACACCAAAGTCATTTTCTCTAACTCACCTCCTCCTGTCCATACCAAAGGAAGATTGACTAACCTTTTTTACTTGTCTAGGAGAGTGAATTGAAGATAGAATGGTTTTGAATATTTTTAGGTCTATCAAAGCTTCCCAAGCATGGAATTAGATTATAAGAATCCCAAGATATACTTTTTAAGTAGACACACATGCCCAAACTGCTATATAGGTTATATAATTTCTCAAAACCATATGAAATTACTTGATCTTCTTATTTTAAACATTGTACCTATAATTTATGAGTTTTAAAATTGTTTCCCTAAAATATTATAACATTTAAAATGTTAGAGTACACTTGGATAAAATTTTCTTTCTATAGAAAAATATTACTTAATTAAATGACCCCAAAAGTGGCTCTTAGATGACATAAGACCAACTATACAAAATTGATAAGGGTGAAAACATAATAAATGAGCTAATTAAGACCATAGTACACTTTTTACACCCTAGAAGATCCTATGAAAAGTTTAAAATACATAGGGGGCTCACCTAATCTGAATTGTGGCCAAATTAGTCAACATTTTGGTAATTTCCTAGGGGTGGCAAGCCAGATGCCAAAGACCAACAACCTACTCCTATCTAGTAGGATATGAAGTTACCTATGCACAATGCCTAACACTAAATTACCTTTAAAATGAAACCAAAACAAACCAAACAACAACAAATAATACACATAAAATAATACACCAAAATTAAAAAACTTATATTCTCAAGAACACTTAGGAAAAACACATAAAACATAAGGAAAGACACCAATCCTAGTATGTACAGGACCTCAAACACTTGAGGTGAAGAAAATTTCACCATGATTCAACCAAGGTAAATATAATACTTCTTGCATCATTACTTCTACATGAAATTAACCCATCATGTGATGAATAATTATTAATTAACACTTGATTATGTAGATAATCAAATGACTTACCATATTTATCTCTTCTTCTAAATGAAAGTGTGCCACTTAGAGATTTCATGAATGTTCCATCTTTTCCTCCAAGAATATTTTTTGGCTTTACATCTATCTTTAACTCTATCATGTCCAATTGACACTTCTTAAATTAAAACTTAGGAGTGATTAAAGTTACCTCAACTTTACTCTCTTTTAGGACATGATGTACTTGATGTTCATAACCATAAAGTTTTTATTATTTATAATCCAACATATTTGAATGTGGTTCAACCTCAAGTTGAGTTTTAGACTGCTCTTTGAACATAAACATTTATTCATTGGTTTCATTTAACTTCTCCATGATTGTAACTTATTTGATAATAGTTTGGCATACATTATAATGATTAACAAGACACTCTCTTTCATGCTTAGGATATTAATCAACCACCTTACTATCATATTCACACTTCTTAGGAGGAGAAGTTGACTTACTCAACTATTCAAAATCTTGAACTATGGTATGGAATTATTGCCAAAGGTCATCCTCTTCTTCATGGTTGTCATGTTCATGGACTCCTCCATATTATGTAGGCATAATGACATTTTACTCTTCACCATCCTAATCTACCGTGTTTTATAAACTAACATAATAATAAATATATATAAGTTAATTACCTTTAGTATCTTTTAGAAAATAGTTTTCAATTCTTACCTTAGATTGGTCATCTCCTCCCTCATGGATGATGTATGTGTCAGGATGAGTTTACTCAAATAAAGTATATGAATCATGTCCATAAGTGTCATCACCATAATCATATAGGAAAATGTTAGAGATACTTTCAATTTTAGAGTATGTTACATCATCCATATCAGACTCCTCTTGATCATTGATGACATAATTGAGATTAGAGTTTACTTCCACATATGGCTCAATATGAAACATAGCCAATGGTTGAGTTTTAATGGTTACCTTTGATCCATACCTTGTCTTGAAGTCTAATAAGGATAAATAAATTGAGATTTAGCCTCTTATATTGGCTATGGAATCTCTTTCAAGGAAGATAATAAAGTGAGAAGGTAAATCAACCACTACTATATCTCAAAGGATTAGGAAGATAAGACAATCATGAAAGAAAACTCTCAAACCTTTGACTAGTCCCATTAATTTAGTTAGTGTCCCATAAAGTTATAGTACCCCTTACTATATGGCTCATGTTTTAAGAACAACTTATCTGTAATAAGCTTAGGCATAACTGAGGTACTTTCCCCATTGTCCACAATGCAATTGTGAACAAGATTATCTCCAACAATAAGAGTGAGGTAGAAGGGTGGAAGATTTTTATATTTATAAGAGGGATCAAAAATTTGAGAAGGATCATTAGTGAGTGTAATAGTACCATGACTTGATGGTTGAGGATTGAGGTGAATGTGGGATAGTTGCTCTTGAAGAAGCTCTTTTTGACTGTGCACGTGAAGTACTTCCCAAAGAGATATAGATGATTTAACACTATTAAAATTTAAAAAAAAATTAAAATAAGGAATATTTACCTTTTATTGTGTCCCAAAATGAAAATAATTGCCTTGAGCCTTAGGTATTGAAACACTTTTAGTCACCCATCCAACATTCTAATTTTGGAGAAGTGTAGAAGTTATAGGGACTATCACACTTAGAATCACACCTTCATGATTTGTATTAGGGTTAGTTGAGCTAGATGCCTTGTTCTTGTATTAGATTCCATTGATGTATTTTTATTAAGGACATGTGTCTTCTACTTGGAATTTTACAAGGTTCACTTTTTGGGGTTTCCATCCTTCATTTTCTTGAATGTAATTTTCATCTTCTACTGACCACTGATGATTAACTCCTCCTTGAGATACCAAAGATTGTTCCCCACCATCATTTAAATCCATGAATTGCCCTTGATTCCATTCTTTTCCTTAGACCATGTTTCCATGAAATAGTACCATGGCTCTTATGTTAGATGTAGAAGTTGGGTTATATGCGTTGGGTGACCTATTGAAGTTAGGGTGTCATTTACCTCTCCCTTCACCATATTACTAAGGTGGGAACCTATTTCCTTATTGATGATAGGGGTATGGGTTTAAATTAACTCCATATTATAGATTGATTTTCCTAACTTGAGCCTCTTACACCTTACATTTTACATCTAAAGAAATGGCATCTTATGATATCTTTGAGGAAAATTTAGACTTGGTATTTGTATGTGGCATTGGATCAATGCTTGGAGTAGTAGAAAACATATTGGTTAGAGAAGGAGTGGATACTCTTGGAGTTAGTTTTCTAATGGATATTTTATAATATTTAAGTAAGGTGTAACCACCCATGGACTACAACATGATGGCTATGTTAGTTCCAATATCCCTTAGATATGTAGGGAAAAAAATATTTTAATAGTTTCATGGGAGGAGGTATCTTATGCCAAGTTATTTTAAATCTCTCATTAAAGTCATGAATAGTATCCTTAAGACCCCTTCTAATTACATTTATTTGATGAATGAGTGTTGTGTGATCAATTTTTCCTTCAAACCTTGAGGTTATCAACTCTTCAAAGTAATCCCAAGTGGTGTACTTCAACATGACAATGTCCTATACTAGTTAAGTTATTTCCTTCTAAGGGACATGACAAGTAGTCTAATTTCAATAGTGAATTTAGTGACATTGCAAAAAATACAAAAGTTAGATATGTCCCTAATATGCTCACTAGGGGTGACATGACCTTCCCCATTGAATGTGGGAACACTCTTGGTAGAATTAGGAGGTATATCATCATATGCATTGAGGTAAATAGGATTTTTAAATGTTCAAAGTTGTGAAGACATGATATCTAGCTATATTGTCTTCAATTTCATCTTCACTCTCTTTATCTTGTTGGTTTGCAAAGTCCTCTTGCTTTTAAAATGTCAAGTTAGGTTGAGGAAGTTCAGGTTGAAGGAGTGGATTTATGGGGTTCATACCTCTACTTGTAGTTTCCCTAGCAAGGACCATGAAGTATGAATAAAGGAATGATAAAACTTGGTCTAAAACTAGATATTACCTTGAATGGAGTGTCTAAATGCTAATTAGAACACCATATGTAGTTATGATGTTGTCAAGATAATCATTCACCCTGACAAGATGTACTTGAGAAAATGGTCCCACCATACATGCCTGAACTATTGTCACCAAATATCTCATCCTAGAGATGGTTTTTCAATCCTAATATAATATTTAGGAAACATGGTATCACCTATAGGATTGTGGGTTGCCTATAATATAGGTAAACCTCTAGGTTTAAGGGCTAGCTCCCTATATTGATCCTTGATAGCTTATCACCTATACCACTTACTTGCTTGGGTGGAAAGAGATAGAAAGAGACATGAAATTAAAATATTCTAGTGAGTTGATATAATATAATGATCTTAACTAGACTACCAAACAATTTAATTATGAAACATGACTCACAACACTAGTCTCAACATCATAGATTGTTCTAACATTAGTATTTTAAACATGGAGGTGATATGTATTACACTAATCAAGTTGAATGAACTAGAGGTTATATTATAGACACTAGACTAATCCTTACACTTAAATATAGGAAAATACACTATTTAAATTTCATGTGACATGTAAAAGTGATAAATACTTACACAAAAAATGAAAGGATAAAGAGAAGGCAAATATAAATACTTATCACTAGACATTTCACTATGCATCACCTCACACACTTAGACAAGAAAGTCATGAACTCAAAACTATATTTCAAATATTTATTTCAAAGTAAAATATAGTATTCAAACTATTAGGGCTTTGCCATACCAGGTGTGAATTTTTTACAAAAGCAAAAATGGCTTGTATCTATAAAATATGGAGAAGAGAGAGAATAAAGGGAAGTGGAAAGGTCATGAAGACAAGTGTCAAGTTGTGAGATATATTTACATTGTAGGATAATGTAGTGGAGAAATCATGAAGGTCTTCTTAGATAAGTGTCCATCTGAAACATGCCAGACTCTTTAAAATAGCAAAGAGATTTTTTAACTGCCTTATTAAAATTGGATTCATGATGAAGCATCTCTTGACCACTTGAAACTAAACTAGGAATACTTGACACATATACATTATCTTGTGGAGGTTGGAAAAAAATATAATGATCATTAGATACCTCCCTAATTGATAGCCTTCATGAAATTTTTACTCACCATCTGTAGTCATTCATTTCTCTTCTAGACTCATTAATCATATTTACATAAATATGACCTCTAGTTACTCAACCAAATCCATGGAAGAGGTGATAAGATACCTTCTTAGAACTCATTTTACTTTCACTCCATTTTGTAGACCTTAAAAAGATCCCAAATTAGACCTCTCATCTTCTCACTAGGTAGTCACTTTATCTTTTCACTAATTGTCTAAGATTTCTTATGATGAATGGTATATTAGAGTTATTTATATGCATGTCTATGATAAAAAATGAATATGGAAAGTAGGAATAATTCTCTATAGACATCCCCCAATGTTTCTCATCCCTTAGTTCCCTTTTACAACTATAAAACATAATAAAACTTGAAATAAACTCTTATTCATAAAAATTAGACATTCAATCTCTAAAAAAATGTCATTGAGAACAAGTCTAGTACCATACTCAACTACCCCTATCTCTTTGGGGCACCATGCAATGTATCCTTATAGGAGTGAGCATTTTAAAATTACTTATCGAGATTTCTTCTAAATTCTAGAGGCATCTGAGATGGTTTTAGGTTAAATATGACCACTGTATGTAATACTATACAAAATAATGATTCTAAATCATCTTAAACTCTCCCCTAAAGTTCATCACATGGTTTATTATGATCATATAAATGGAACTAGGCAACTGTAGAGCTTAGTACTAGTTTTAGGATTAACAAGCCTAAATGGGTATAACTATATATGTAACCCTTATGAGGGTTTATAAGGCATGTATACTCTATCTTATTTTTTACATCCTCAATGAAAATATATAAAACATCCCACATACATAAAATATCTCTCATTTCACCCTTCCAATCTTCATGTGCTCAACCTATAAATCAGATTGTCTAGGAGTGCCCTCTATCAAAGAAAAAATTGATGGCATATCCCCTATTTATTTGGATTAAATAAGGTTATGTATGTATATAATATGTATTAATGACCCTATACACCAATTTTCATAGCTAGATCATTCCTATGAATTCCTCAAAACTAAAATTTTTCAAAAACTAGCTAGTTGGCTACCAGTCTTCTTATGCTTCATTAGTTTTGGACTAAGTCCCTTTTCACCTTGTTTTTTAGTTATGAGACTTAAAATTTAGGCTTAATGATATTATTATAACCTTATTAAGTGACTCTAATCTTTATAAACTTCTTCACAACCTATCAAGATACCTATCACACACTATACCTTCTCATTTCTTCCTAGCTTACACCCTACCAATATTGATTGTAGGTGTGTCTAGGTTGAAGATAATGCATTACTTTATACCTTTGGATGAGTATTCATCCTTTATAAATGATATACATGTGTTTAATAGAATAATTTTATGTTATCACCTACCTTAAAACCTTTCAAACATTGTTCTTCCTTTTACTTAGGTCAAGACTAAGTATACTCCATTAAGTAGGCCTATAGGTGTTGACCTATAAATATGAATATTATGAGTATATTCATTAATTTTAAAATAAATATATAATATTCACTATAAATTCTCAATATACTTTATACCATTGTATACCTAGGTAAAATTCCTTCTGCCTCAAGAAATGTATACTCATCTCTTTCTCTATAAGGTTAGTTGTGTATCATCATTTGCCTTTAGAGAACCCAATAGGTGATGACATATGTCAAAGCACTATAATTTAACTCAATTTATTACTAATGAGTTTAATTATATCATATTAAACTTGAAATTAAAACTAGACCTACATACCATGCTCTTGCCTCCCATCATCAACACGTTATGGATTTGTAGACTCATTGTAGATACTATTTAGGGAAAATGAGATGTATAGGTGGCCATATGCATGAATGTACTTATATTCATATTTATATTATAGTCATTGGAGATAATTTCACACTTGAATAAGTTTATTTCATGCCTAAATACCATAGTTTCACTTCAATACTATAAATCACTACATGTTATGTTGCTTTAGGTCTCTGAACACAGTGTTTACTAAGTGTCTCAGGTTATAACTTATTAGAGTTATAAACCACTCAAACACCACTCTCCCTTAGTCAACAAAACACTTTATTCTCTCAAATAATTTCCCTTAGTCTTGGGATACAATATGAAAACTATCATGCCTATCTAAAAATCAATACATTTGACAATGGAGTGGCATAATATATGAGCAAAATGTGATTTAGATAAGTTAATGTTAAGTGTCTCAAAGTTAACTTTCATAACTTACACACATTAAAATAAAGTTTGACTACACATAAGGACATCACCATTGTGACCACATTCTTCTCGATTTCTTTAGACTTGTCTTAAAGTGTTAAGTTAGTTCTAACACCTTCATTTTGACACTCTCATACCTTTGTGATGTTGGCATCAAACCATTGTAGACTATTTGTAGGTGGAGATATTTTTTTAATTATATGTTTTGAATTGTTTTTTATAACCAATTTCCAACATTTTAATGGCTCAATCTCCTTACTTTGACTTTGAGATTACCTTCACCATCTTAAGACATCCTTGCTTAATCAACATGAATTATAAAAGCTTCCTTCCACTTTTGAGACTCAACCTTCAAAGGAGGATATTATCACCATGATATGAGAGCGATAAAAAAATGTATCCTTTTATTTGAGACCAATATATGAGAGAGAAACTTGTAAAGCTAAT
The DNA here is from genome assembly GCA_037957365.1 of Torreya grandis. Classification (NCBI taxonomy): domain Eukaryota; kingdom Viridiplantae; phylum Streptophyta; class Pinopsida; order Cupressales; family Taxaceae; genus Torreya; species Torreya grandis. Next base: position 9,357 of record JARHVA010007107.1, on the reverse strand, counting down.
GAAACAATGTTTGTAGACCTTAGTGGTGTATTTAACTATAAAAATAAGGCAATCTTGCTTATTACTTGACTTCCACACATGAAAAATATACTAAAAACCATGTGAGGAGGATGTTCATGCCATTGAATACCATTTACAAGACGTATTTTTCTTAGACCAATCTAATTAGAGGAGAAAATTGAAGGCCATGGAGATGTACAAGTAGAAAAGAATCATCAACCTTGTTATAAATGGTTCATAGAGCATGGTACACCAAACCTACCACTATTAACATGAATTTTTATTCAAAAAATAGTTTTATAATCCACCAATGGCATTTTATTTAACTCACCTCCTCCTATCCGTATCAAAGGAAGACCAACTGACCTTTTTTAATTATCTAAGATAGAAATATGAAAGATAGAATATTTTTTATATTTTTTAAGTCTATCAAAGCTTACCAAGGATGTAATTAGATTTTATTAATCCCAAGATACACCTTTTAAGTATTCAGATGTGCCCAAATTGTTGTATAGTCTATACAACTACGTAAAACCACACGAAACTATCTAATATTCCTATTTTTAACATTTCACCTTTAATTTGTTAGTCTCAAAATGGTTTTCCTAACATATTATAACATTTACGATGTTAAATTATACTTGGACACACTTGTATTCCTATGAAAACTATACTAATTCATTAAATGACCCCAAAAGTGGCTCCTAGATGACATAAGACTAACTATACAAAAGTGACAAGGGTGAAAAAATAATAAATGACCTTATTAAGACCATTGTACACTTTTTACACCCTATGGGACCCTATGATAAGTTTAAACTACATATTTGGTTGACCTAATTTTAATTTTGGTCAAATTAGTCAATAGGTACATAAGATTGGCCAAATGTGAGGAATCATTCACTATCACTCACATTCATCTACAAACCGTAAGTATACACTAGTCAAAAGCATTGAGAAGGCATGAATTTAGTCTTATTCAGTTTATATATCTAAGTAAAATATTTTTTACAAGTATTTATATACCAAAATTTAGGTTAAACATCATTACAATTTCCAAAACTAGACATGCTTAAAGAAAAAGTGTGAAAGGAAAGGGAGAGACAAAAGATTAAATCTTAGGGATGTGTCATCCAGATAGTCTTCCTCCAAATGCATAGCTTATTTTTTTCTTATCTTGGATAATGTTGTAGGAGGTATAGATTTTTTTTTTTTAATATTTTAATAAGTCTTGAGCATTGATTGGTCAAGTTTGACCAATTGAAATGCCTAAATCTTTATTTGCATACCCTATATACTAGTTTGTACGTCTTCCTTAATGAAGAAGTATTCTTCCATGAAAATAATTATTTATGTATTCATTAATTCATAATATTAAACCTTATACTCACCCATTAATGAGGTATCTCAACCTTTAAATGGCTATTAGAAAACTTTTCCAGGCTATTTGGCTTTGTCTACTTGCTTGGCATAAGAGAGGAAAATATCTTCTTAAAGTTGTTGATGACTCTTTAAAATATTTAAAATATTATTTAAACCAACATTTTTAATTTTTATCTCCCTCCAAGTGGTTTAAAATTTAATAATAAACCTTGATTATAATGTTTAATAACTCTATTATATTGACTTGGTAATTTGATCATTTGAACTCCTTCCTTTCTAATGTGCCACATGCGAGAAAAGACTTGATTTTTATTTAAATGAGGTAATTTTAATACATTTATTTCCAATAAATATGACATAATTTCTTTAAAATTACAATTTTATCCATCATATAATTCAAAATATGTGATTTTTCTCTTTTAGATTGTATTTCTTCTTATTCCTTGTATCCCTTAAAATAGGTAAACCTCCTTGTGAATAATAATGTAAAAAGGATATTAGGAAAATTAGAACATATTAGAGTAATTAATATCTCCTTACATATCCTTGAAAAGCTTTATGACCTAACTCTGAGTGAAAGTGTCATTTTTCTACCATTTTCTCTCTCTAAATAGGCCTAATTAAGCTTCCTTGCCTAGAAACTAAGATTTTGTTTCATAGGTATCCCACACATGTGAAACTTAACAATTTTTTTTTATTCAATTTAACCATAATAATAACATCCTTAATTATAATTTTGGGCTTCTATAACCTAATTCAAGTAGGTAAACCAAGAAATGGCAAAAAACTAGCCCATCATCAAGCCTTTTTTTGACTGCCTTAAAAAATCAAGTTTGTTTCAGCACTTCTAGGGTATATTTTATATTTTTTTAGACTTTAATATTTTAAATACATCATAAATAACCTCTTAAAATTGTTTTCATCTATCCATGATCTTCAATGCCCTATTTTAGGCTCAAAATCTTACAAAAGTATAGTTTTCCTTGAATCCATAAAGGTGAAGGTATAGGAAAGTACCACTGTGCAAATATAATTGGATAATATAACAATTTTTATGAGTTTTTATAATCATTATGTGTTATTTCATTTTATTTGGAAGTCAAATCCCCAAACTAGTCAAAAATGGTTTTCTAGGCAACTTGTGAGTGCTTTATCATCTTAATGATGATTCATAAAGTTTAGGTCCATAACCTGAGAAATAATTCATGATTTTTTGAGATAATATACCCTAATTAATACCCATAATATATATTTAATTGTGAAAATACTCATTAAATATCTAATAAAAATATTGAGCTCCTCAGGTGGCTAAATATGCATTATGTGAGGTAAAGGAAGAAATTATGCCTAAAAATTATGTTTTAACACTTGGTTTGAGGTTCAAATGAATTTTATCTATTTGAAACACCTCATGTAATATTTTAAAAATTTTATACTTTCAATTTATTCCATGTAATATCTACAACATCATGCTTCTTTTATTGATATTTTTAAGCACATCATGCATTTTTGACTCTAGATGAATGGCATAGGTCATTTCTTTCCAATGCTCCTAAGCTTGAAGCTTGTATATATTTTTATAAGATCCTTAAAAATTCTTAGGGATATTTATAACCTAAAATTATTTATCTCCAATTTAATATACTCACAAAACATCACATTTTTATGAGTAAACCTAAAAGTCACTCCTAAGCCTGTATGTGTCTTATTGTCTATGTCTACAGTGTTAAAGTGAATATTGTCTAGTCATCTTCCCTATAAAATTTATCTTTAGGTTTAATTTGGCATAAAATTAAATGTTTTACTCTATTCATTCCATTAAACTCTAGTGTCACTATCTCACACTACTCCTCCTTAAATTTTGAAACAACTTAAGTTATCTAATCAAACTTGTATTTGGGGCTTGAATGTGTATGAAATTTAAGATATATGCAAGTCAACGATAAATTAAAAGACTTTATATACTATTTTTTAAAGATTATTTGGTATTATTTTAACCTTATCAACCCCTCTAAGACCCTATATCCTCACAAGCATCCCTTTTCCACATTATTACTCCAAGAAATGACTACCTATACTAAGTTTTTGGCTATATGTGCATATTTAGATGCTTAGACTGAAAATTTAGGAATGATAACTATTCAGTAAAACCCATTTATCTTTTTATAGTATTAAAAATTATTCAAATCATCTTCCATTATCTATATAGGGTCCTTCTTATACCGTGCCATAAAACATATACTTTTTGAGAAGTGCATATATAGGTGTGTTCGGTATAATTGAGCCTCTCATTCCCAAAAATCACCTTGATAATATCTTTGAATCTTTAAGATAATTTTTTTTTAAAATTTATTATGTACCTAATTGAACTTATTACCTCTTTATATTCAAAACATTAACCTTTATGAATTTACATATCATTGTCTCCCTAGTAGGCCTGTATGTTATATGTGTAGGCTTAATAAGCTTGAATGAGTTTCTCTAACCTAAAATTATCTTCATTCACTAAAATTAAACATCATGGAAGTTTCATCTAGGTTCTAAAATTTCCTATTAATAAATATACACCCATACTTAACAAAAATAACATATTTCCTTCATAAACCCACTACAAGCTTATAGGTGAATAAGCTAAAAGAATGTATGATTATAAGTGGATAATTGGGTGTGTTTCTCAGAATAGAATATTTTCATTTTATCAATACTAAATGAATTAAAAACCTAATGTAACATATAATTAAAATTTTCAACACATTCTTATGGATTTAATACTTTCATATGACTCTACCAACAAACCTTCATCACTAAACCACACACATGCATGTATGGTCTTAATGACTTGAATATCATGATTAAGTTATCATGATTGAGATGTCAATAATATTATTTATAAAGGAGTTAAAAAACTCATATAATTTTTTATTGAAGTTATCAACACCTGTATTGAGCCTTTAGGTCTCTTCTATTCTCAATAAACCCAACTCCATCACCATATAGCTAGTGCTTACTAAGTTTTGTAAACATAGTCCTATGTATGCTTGTTGAGTGTCTTAACTGATCATATTACTAAGTGATTTGAAACTCATGCTACACCACTTCATCAAACTCCAATAGTTATTCATGACCCTAATAGTTTTTTGTTACATTAAATAAAAAATCTGAGTTATATTTCAATGATTATAATGCTTCCCCCTTTCAATTACCTAAGTAAGCCTATGAGTGTTGATCTTAAAAGGATACTTTATCAAGGTTGAGGTTAGGTTTATTGGTCTAGAAATTAAATATCATTGAGCTTATTAACAAAACTTAAACATTAGATAAGTATCTTATTATACCTTTAATCAATATTTTGAGATCATCTCTACAACCATTTAAAGGATTCCTCCTACATTTATGACTCATATGGATACTCTCAATTGTCTATCATGTTGACCTAATGCCTCAAATATTCACTTTTTTTTTCAAACCTACCTTTTGGTTATCTTTAGGTGTCTTTATAACTAGTTTATGAGATCACACCTATCTTATTGAAATTCAACTTAACAAAATTATAGATAACTACACTAACCTCATGGTCTAAGCTTTTGCAACTCAAAACTTGATACACATTTACACAATTTGACACTAAATGTAGACCTATAGGTATACATACATGTAAGTCTCTATTCCTCTATTTTAGGTCTTCCTATGATGACATTTTGACTTCTTAACCCTTGAGAACATATTTCATTTCCTTATTACCTTTCTCATGAAGTCATAACCACTCAAATCAAAAAACACCTTCCAGTAAATATGGTTCTTACCTCATAATGACCTCAAAATAGGTTATATGTTATCTACAACCTTACTATAATCTAGATTCTTGGCCCATATCTAGTATTTCTTCATTTAACCCTTGGAATGTTTGATGATCATAGAGACATCACTCATCATGATTATGCTTAAAAGTTACATCAATTGGTTTTTTAACCTCCAATTATGCTATCCTTTTCTCTCTTCTTCTTGTAATATGCATATGGATGCATATCTAGTAGAGAACATTAACAAGAATAGATATGAATTATTTTAACTATGAGGAGTTATAAGAAGGTATTAAGGATCATGTCATGAGACTTGACTCACTTGTATATATATTTATCCTATGCTCATAACTTTATTATAAGCTCATAATTTTGTTCCTTCCTTACATTTATACATGTACAACTTATGAAGAATATAATTCTTATGAAATATCTTAGACCTTTCTATCATGGAGAAACTCATTATTGACCTTGCATATAATTATTGAGGCATGGATGTTATGTGATAAATTTTTCAACATGTTATCATTAGTTTTAAACCTTGGAGTCATCCAAAATCCATTGCCACTAGCCTGAAAATTATTCAAACTAAATATTTATTATCCTTTAATAGATCACACATTCCAAATGGGGATTCAAAAAACATGTGTATTAATATAATATGCCCTAAACATATACCTCAATTTCCCTTATGCATTTAACTAGTTATAAACTACCATTTCAATGAATAAAAAATGATATTATGGGGGTTTTAAGCAGTTTTAGAGTACCTTACAGTCTTAATGATTGTTCATAAGTTATAGGGGATGAATATACAGAAAAATTCCTCAAATATAAATCTTTATATGACCCCCTCATATGTAAGAAATTTCAATACCCAACTCTTTCTTCTCTATCCATACTAACCACATGAAAATTGCCTTTAAAAGTTTGCCAATTGAGAGATGGCGGTTTAATAACCAAATGATCAAGTGAAATTAATTGGTTTTATGGACTATTTACCCTATTAAAACATCATGAAATATGAATAAGACCCACTATATTAACTTATAAGGCTTTAGAAAGCTTGGTAAAACACACTACTTTAAATAATGCTAACAAGTCTAACAAATCTTCATTTTAAGAATTCATAAGGCATGGGGTGGGTTATGAGTAGGGTAACTTAGCATGATAAGAAATGTTTCAAACTATACAGGTGATAATTTGACCTATGATATTAAACTTATTATCATTTTGGTGACTCATCTGGGAAGCATGCCTGTTATTCTTATGAACTAGTGACTTTGAAATTGTTTTGGTCCTCATGAACTCTCTCACACTCTAAGTTAAACATGATCAAACCTTGTCCTTGGTTTAAGGAATATTTAAAATTATAAGGTGACCAATTATCATTTAAAACAAACAAAAAAAGGAAAAACACACACAAAGATAAAAAAACAATGCAACACACACACACATGTGATAATAAATCACTTAGGGAACACAACAAACATATGTAAACTACTATATACAACTAATGTCTAAGCATGATATTCTTGGATAAAATGATAAATTTATAATAACCTCTTCTTCATGAGATGAATAATGGTACAAATAAATATTAATATTGAACATGTTACTTAATACACAATTTTTATTACTTGTTAACTCTCTTGTCATGTCTTTAATTGAGTAAACAATAGAAAACTAGTCATCAATGAAGACATATTCATATTGAACTTCAAGATCCACTCCATAATGCTTTTTAGGTATAAACTAAAAAAATATATACTCCATTTAGGCATTGACTTTATATCTCTATGTCATCTTGACTGACCTCATTCTTCTTATAATTTTTTGTAGTTCATCAAGATCTTCAAGGAGTTTTCCATACTCAATCCAAGATAAATCATGGTATTCAATGTGTGTTTCTTGATCAAAATCCTCATAATCATGCTTTGCAATAGGTAAGTACCTTTAATAAGGTCTTCAATATTTAAAGAGATTTAATGTATTATTTCCAATCACCTTTTAGCTAGTTACTTTAGTCAATTTGAATGAGACCAACTGGAATAACATCTTAATCCTTCTCCTCAAGAGCTATAAGGATTCAAGAGTGTCAAAAATGTAATCATGATGTGATCAGGAATCAACCTATTTAAGGTAAACTTCTTTCTCATTTTGAACCATTTCAAATATGTCTGAGATCTCATATTTTACTCTTTCTTCCTCAAATGGATCATCAATGAAAATATCCTTCTCATACACACTTGAATCAACATCTTTACATTCTCCAAGAATCTCACTTACAACTATAACTTACATTTCTATCCTCCATATAATAGGCTCCTCTTCAAAAATTGAGATGGTGATAGGGTGATGAATAAGTTCATGATTTTGAGAGTGAGTATTAGGCATTATATATTTATCATGAATAGGCTTGATAACTAAGGGAGTATTCTTATAACTTAAGGTATTGCGAATGGTGGATTATTGTAGGAATTCTTGAAGAGAAAGCAATTTTAGTTTTGTTTTTATTGCCTCATCCTTCTCCATAACCCTTTCATTTTTATCATATCTCTCTTGAGGTTTATTAATATATAAAAACTAATTTACAACCTTATCAACTAGGAACTCTTTCTTGTCTTGAAATCCTTCTTGGATAAACCTCCAAGATGGAATAACTTTAGGTTATTAAAAAAGTAGAGGAGTGGATTGAATATTGAAAATATCTTCTTTGGTTTCAAACTTCAAGGATTAAATTTTCTTATCTAAGTTTTATTGGAATGGTTGTTATTGAGGAGGGTTGTTAGTATCATGATAATATGGAGTATAAGAAGGTTGATATTTAATACAAGAGGGATCTTGAGATACATGATCTAGCTCTTGTTATTGCCTCTTCTAGGTCTTCATCTTATCTAATAAAAAATTACACAACTCACTCTGCTCTAATGAATCATTAGATATAGCTTGAAACATCCCAATAACTTCCTCATATTGAGAAGTTAAATAGACCCTTCTTGTACATGCTAGTAGCTTACTCTCCATCTCATCCATTCTTTCTTAAGAATAAGGTTTTTCATATGTATCATCATATTTATATGGGGTACATGTAGGTTAGTCATAAGACTAATATGGCTCATAAGGAGGGCAATATTAGTACTCTTGAAATTAAGAATCATTACAAGCTTGACAAGGATACTAATACATATAGTTAGGGTTATATGAAGGCTGATAAGGATCACTATATAAATGATATGACCCATCTTAATCTTGAAAAGACTAATCATAGGACTGATAAGGTTCTTTTTAAAGCTGATAAGGCTAATGACAAGGTTTTCATGGTTAATTATAAAATTTATAAGGAGGTATAAGACATAAATTTTCATCATATCTAGCCATTGAATTTCATGAAGATAATTACCTCACTTAAACTAGTGCCAGGGCTAATAGAACCAACTAATTAAGCTTGAAATTTCCATTGATGTTTTGAATTCATCTAAAGGCTGGTATGTATAATAATAATAAAAAAAATCCTTCCACTACTTTGAACCTTTGTCCTATCAAGCGTGTACCCTTGTGAAGGTTTTTTAAGGCCTTCATAGTTTGGAGTAACATGGAGACAACCGTAGAATATGTGTGGCATAATAGGTGGGTTTAATATCTATAATATAAGGTCTATCTCTCCTTTATGTATTAGTTAGTCTATAGAAATTACACTACCAGATTGCGAAGGAAAAGGAAGGAGGATAAATTGAAAGAAAACGTATCTAAATAACGTGATATACTAAAATGTCTTCTCCACTTACCAAATATGCACTAAAAAGGATGAATTCAAACAATAACCTGATTGCACTTCTCAAATGGAGAGTCTCCAAACATAAATATTTCACATAGAGGGCACTATCTTGATTCATGAACTAAGGTAGCTAATCAATAGGTCTCTAAAGGAAACTAAAGAATAATTAAACTTGTAAAAAATACAAATATAATCAATCACATTATGTAACCTATAATGATGAAATAATACATTAAAATAGGTATATAAGAGAGCAAAAAAATGAGGAAGCATTCACAATCACTTGCATTCATCTATAAACCATAAGCATAAACTAATCACAAACATTGAGGAGGTATGAATTCAGTATTATAAAGTTAGCAAATCTAAGTACAAGTTTTTTTGGTATGAATCTTC